>JBBPJU010000354.1:0-25653 GCA_038088875.1 Austroboletus festivus
AGTCATTCACCGGCACTTTAAACACCGAATTTGCAAGCCGTGCTGAAAACGCAACATCACAAATATTTTAGATCGGGTATGACGGATGTCTAGTAAGACAAGGATACTTCCAGACTACGACTCATGTGAATTTTTTAAAAATTGAGAATACGGTCGTGGATAGACGACAAAAAATGGACCCTTATCATTGTCCACTGCCACTTTAAACAGACCAAATATAGTATATCTCTCGTGCCGAACCAGTGCCGAAATGATCTGAGCATTATCATCACCACATCATCATTCTCGCTTCCACCCTCCGAATCTGCATACCCTCATCGGTGTCACCTTCAATGTATTTCCTTAGGCCTTCATCTGCATCCCTGCCGGGAAGCAGAGCTTTTGAAGGCTGCACGGTTTCTTGTCCGGATTCTGCTTGCCTTCAATGTGCCAAAGCTTGATGACATAAATGAGAGCCTCTTCCATATCGAAAGCATATATTTTGTGTTTAATGGATTTGAACTTAGATTGTATTATTGCAGTAGCAATGCATTAAAGATATGTCGTGCAGTTTTTGCGGCCTCACTGGAGTGTCGTGAATCATAACACATCGAGTTGCGTGCCTTCCATTTATGGTATATCGCCTCACAAGTGACGCAGATAAATGGCCACACGAACATGGCTGACCGGCATCGCTCTGGCATTTCCAGCAGCTTCAGATCAACAGATCATATGGTTGTACCACAGTTTTAAGAGTTCATTCTATCTGCTCTCAAGTAGAATTAGCCTTTCAAGTGCATTCACAAGCCACAAAGTCTCCTTTAGACCAGTTTTGGGTAGTAAACAAATTTTGGTATTTTTTACAGGATGAATGTGAACATTTAAAGCAGTACACATTGTCATAGTGAATAAGGCCCTCACATCAGTATTTTTTTTGTGGAGGTTAGAGTTTGTTTTCGTGTTGTATACAGGTTTGTTTATAGTGCCGGTGCTGTTTAAAGTGCCAGTGAATGACTGTACTTGTTGACGCAGCTCGTTTATTCCTTTGTTCGTCTCATTTATGAAAACTCACAGCGTGGCAGCAGCGCTGTCCCGGACCTCATCCGAGCCTCCATATCGTTGACGTCCTAATCACATCAAATAAATATTTAAAAAACTCGCTCGAGGAAAGCATGGCTCAGGCGCATTCTGCTTGCATGTATCCCTTGAAGAGCCGAATTTAATGCTAGTACGAATTGTTCAGGTCGTCATGAACCGGTGGCCGTTCTGGGACGAGCTATTTTATCAAGTCGTCACAGGATGGTGAATCACTTGGATTTCGCAGTCACAACGCAGCCTTGCTCCCCGGTGGTGACGTTTGCTGAGTGTAGCGAAGCTCCAAACCCAATGCCAATAGGCACGATGAAGCTCCGCACCGTCCTGATAGGTCGAATGTGGCAATCAGGAGTCAAACATGCGCGCATTGATTGGAGACAAGCGATAGCCGACCGAGGAGCTTCATGTCCTGTGCTTGGAACCGCCGCTGTTCCATCCAGAATCCCACCGCCATCAAACCAACGAACACATGGCATGCACATTGCAACAGGCTCACAATCGTACCGTATGATTCGTCGACCAGCGTTCTCGTCGGGCCCATTCCCTAGATTCGCCATCCCTGTTAGTAAAATAGCACGTTGAATTCGCAGTCAGGACGCGTGTCGACCTCGCATGGTGCAGCCCTGCACTCTATTATGGCATGCAGCGTTGGTTCGCTGGCTAGCTCGCCCCCACCACCATTTTTCCGTCACTTGTTTCCACTGCTCTCCGAGTCGAGGCTCTAGGACGAACGGTTATATTTCGAGGACGTTAACCCGATACAGTATAGACCATCTATTCTTCCTTTACAATGTCGATGGCAAGGCTGGAGAGCAGAGCTCGAGTCCCTCGCCCCTTCAAATGTCATGATGACGGACCAGATTCGACCTCGCGGAACCTCGTGGTGTGCATCGATGGGACGTCGAATCAGTTTTGTACCAAGGTATGACACGATGTCCTCAGTGTTCCTGGATTCACTTTATTCACGCTATTTCGCTTCGTAGAACACAAACATCGTCGAGCTCTACAGTCAAATCACTAAGAACGACCACCAACTCACGTACTATAGCAGTGGGCTTGGCGCGATCGCCAAGGTTGTCGTGTCGTCTATGCGCCAACGATTATCCAATGACCTGGACATGGCGATCGGTCGGTACGTCGTCACATGAACTCCGTTGGCCCGATTGAATCTATTTTCGGTGCAGGAACTTACACAAGGTCATCATGGCCTCGTATCGTTGGCTCTGCGACAACTACCAAGATGGAGACAGGATATTTCTCTTCGGTGAGATTGTTCGCCTCGCGATGTTGGTGCTACTTGTGCCTCACACACGGTCAAGGATTCTCGCGTGGTGCTTATCAGGTGCGAGTATTAGCAGGCATGATTTCTCTGGTAAGTTTGTCTCCTAAAAGAAGTGGATTCCCCATCCGATACCTTGAAGGTCGGACTGCTTCTGCCGGGAAACAACGAACAAATACCATTGTAGGGTCTTCGTATTATCCTGCGCCGTGTTTGTCTGATGCATTTACACTGTACAGTGCCTTTGAGTTGTACTCGGAAACTTCCGACGAAGACCTAAGTCTGGCGCGACCCGCCAGTGTCATCAGTCAACCTGTCACGAAGGAATCTGAAAAGAAGGCCAAATACTCTGAGCTAGCGAAAACGTTCCAGAGGACGTTCTGTCGGGGCGACGTTCACATCCATTTCGTCGGTGTGTGGTGAGTTTTTTCTGCGAGGCCCTGTTACATACTTGTAGGTACCAATCTCTGCATTTTTAGGGATACCGTATCGTCTGTGGGTTTGAGCAGGGGCAAGACGTTACCTAGAACAACCACTTCCTCTGAGCACATATGTTATTTCCGACATGCCCTTGCTTTGGACGAACGACGTGTCAAATTTTTGCCCGAGTATGTTTATGGTGGGCGATCTACTTGCAGTGATGACGGGCGTGTCAAGGAAGTCTGGTTTGCAGGCTCTCACGCTGACGTGTAAGTCCGTTAGCAGTCACTCGAGCTCTCTGTTCTAATATACTGGTCTCAAGCGGTGGCGGAAACAGACGTAACGACAAGCTCCAATCAGGTGATATCCCACTATTGTGGATGCGCAGTCAAGCTATCGCTGCTGGACTAACAATGGAGCCTGCCGATGTCGTTTGGAAGATTGATGACCTGAACCAGCGGATCACCCCTTCGCTGGGCATCGTATGGTGGTTCTTGGAGTTGTTGCCTCTCAAGCGCTTGCTTTACTATAACTCGGATAGGCATACTTATAGGTAAGGTAATATACAATATCATCTAGACCTCGTCTGACTGTTGTTCATAGGCCTCATGCTGGGGGACCCCGGAGAATTTTGCCAGGGCAAAAAGTACATGTTTCTGTACTATTCAAGAACAACTACAAGCCATTTGCCCGATTCTACAACTATGCTGAACCTTGGCCGGAGCCCATGTTTTGGAACGACGAGAGCAGTCACGAGCGACTCAAGAATCTGTCGGGTCCATGGGAGAGGGACATTTTCGATGAAACATCTCTCCAGACGCTGCTTGATGGTCTTAGAGGTCATCCAAATATAGATGCTCTGGACCGTCTCGGATTTATGGCTAGCTTTGGTGAGCCTGTTCCACGTGTTTGTTATGCGGCTGATGGCGACCCACTATCAAGAGGTCTGCAAAGTCGCTATTGTGAACAATGTGAATGCAAAGCAGATCTTGGGCCCCTTTTTGAGTGACAAGGATAAATTGATCCGGCTTAGCACTGCAGTCACCTATTGCGAGTTGGAATGGTGTCAGGACCTGGAGACCACCCAGGCCGATCTTGGTCAACAAATTGCCAGTGACATTTCCGAGCTGCTAAATGACGAGAAGGATCGTCGTCGTGCTTGCATTTACTTGCCCTCGCTTTGCAAGTGGACAGAGTTAAAGCCGAAATTGATAAACGACGACAACTTGAAGAAGATCGTTAAGTTTTGCGACAATGTGCACGTTGGCAAACGCGAGGAGGGGACTTCGACGATTGCTTTTCATGGGGCACAGGCGTTGTCTATGTTAATGAAGCGTGCGTCCGTACTATCTAGCCTGGTTTGCGTTCGTACTGATGACGCCCTAAAGTGGGTGACACGTTGGCGCAGAAACTAATTGATATTCAAGCCGTGTCCGATATTACTGAAGCATTGCGATCAAATTGTAAGTCGTACGTTCTAAACAGTTGTATATCAACTTTACACGACTCTCTGCAGGCAAGCCTGTCCTGGTTGCCGTGTTGAATGTCCTGAATGTCCTGGTGGAGCACAGTATGTTGATCTCCCTCTTTTCGTCCTTTGGGGCTGACGCATCTCAGAGAGCGGCAGGGATTCTTTGATGTCAGGGACCACGCCTGCTACTCTCGTCAAGCTGCTCGGACATCTTGACGACTTTGTTGCACCAGCGGCTACACGCGTCATTTGTTCTCTGCTTCAGGAAGGCTCGTCTGCGATTCCCACCACAAGAGTGTACCATTGACCTTGGATTATAGATGACCTCCGGCTCATGATGCTTCGGTTCGGTGTGCTCTCAATCTTTCTGGACATGCTCGATCGGTGCTCCAGCGAGACGAAGCAGATTGCATGTTGGGCATTGGTCCAATTTGCAAAGTACGGTATGTCTAAGGGCTGTCAATGCAAATTTTTATTCGCGGGTTGATTTTTGCTTTGTGATAGAGAACGTCCAGCGTGAAATGATCCAGGAAGGTTACCTACAAGCACTCGCAAAACGGGTGCAGAATCATGCTCCAAATAAATGCGATGGAGCTACCTCTGCCTTAGTGATGCTGAGCGATACTCAAAGTATGGGTACTTATGATATTTTATTTTGGTTTGTGTTTAATTCATCCGGCAGTGAGGACGGCAGTGAAAGATGCTATCGAGACGACAAAAATGATTGATGTTCTCGTTGCTCGGCTGAACAAGAAAACGACCGCTCTTTCTGCTGCCTGGGTGTTAGCGCGTCTTGTGAAGATCGGTAGGTGACTTCTCAGTGGACGACGTGAAGCAGATCACTCATTCGCTCAATCAGAGGACATCGCTATTCTGGTGTCCAACAAGTCTGGTGCTAGTGTGGGCATTGTGAGTATGCTTCAGCGTCGTTGGTTCGACGGCTTGCGTGGAGAAGATGGGCTCCAGGTCTTGGCCGCACTCCTTGAATGTGGTCAGTCATGATGAGTGGAGATTGGTTAGGGAATGGGTTTTTAACGATGTTGACAGATCGACTGCAATCCGCTGTGATACAAGCGGGGGCTATCGACGCACTGCGCGAGATGATCAACCCTGCTCACTACGAAAGTACGTATGCGGGCTTACACTACTTGCGCGTCATTGCTCGATTCGGTGCGTCTCTTTTCTTTTTCCGTCTATACGACGTACTACTTACCCGGGGTCGGTCGAAGATGAAGGTCCAAACGCGATTCCACCTTCAGAGATGCTGATACTAGTTCCCCATGTGGTGGGCGCATTGCGGATATCGCACCGAAGAGTTCAGAGAATCGCAATGGAGATTCTGCTCTCCATTTCTGCGGAAGCAGTAGCCTACTCGAACGGGCCGGCAGAGGACCTGCGGACCCCAATTGTTGATGGCCTGTTAGATTTGCTCAAAGAGCGGCAGGCTCACGTAGTCCTTGCTGCGAGCACCTTGTTAGGCTTGCTATCCTCAGACAGTACGTTTTTTTATCCTCATGCTTACGACGCGCTTCTGATGGATGCGCTCGTCCCAGAGTCTATACGCGAAAAGGTCGTCGCGGCGGACGCGGTTTGGAATTTGAGCCAGGACTATTATCGTGGGTTGAAGCTCGACCATGACGAAAAGGGCAGAGGCCCACGTATCGGTACGGTCACCCTCTATCGCACGTCCTGTTTCTTACCGACGGTTGTATCACGTTGCAGGCGACGTATACAACGCTGTCGGACGTATGATTAAGCTGATCCAAGCGCCTGAAAACGCGGACGAGACAGGGGCAGGCGCGGAGTATGCAAAAGAGGGAGATGCGGTGGAGCTAGACAGGGATCGAGATTGGCAGCTCGTCGCAGAGGGACCTGTGCTGTACGAGCCGAGGAAGGAGGACAAGTCGACGTTGTATCGGATCGCGACGCTGTTGTGTTGTCCGCCATTGTTGTTGTGTGAGGTGGGGCAGCGGATATGTCGGGATTTGTGGCAGGAAGGGTGATGATATTCGGACACTTTGGAGTATAATTTTTGGTGTACGTACGAAGGTCATTGGAACAATTACTGTTACAAGATTGGCTCGACTTTGAAATCCAACATGTTTCCTAACGTCCAACCTTGGTCAGACGTTTTCCACGATCTTTGATACACACGTTCTCGGGCCTGCTTGCTTCCTCAAGATTGATCTCGCAGACTCGGCCTTGTTTGGTAACACCACAAACCCTGACGGCGAATGCTGCAAAGTTTGTCATTCAAGTATGTTATTTTATTTGCTTTATTTATTCCGTGGGAGTCGGAGAACCCACTGCAAGCAATGCATATCAGTAGGGATTATCGATCAGGCCTCAGGGTGCAAAGAACCTGCAAACTAAACACGGACAGCGGAGATGAAAGCAAGCAGAAAGTCGTCCAAACGTGTATTTCATATACCAGTCATTTACTGATTTGTGGCTGACAATACTGTGCAGTATCATTCTATGCAAGTTTGGTAACTCGTAGCCTGGCGTGTTATGCAAGTGAGAACTCTGGTGATCTGTGATCTGGTCTTGGACTCTGAGGAACTGTTGCCATGGGAGACACCTCCGATATTGCTAGCGCCCGCCGCATTGCCAGGGACAAGCACCAATACAGACCCTGATGTAATTCACCGCAGGCGTTTAGGCATGCCCATCATTCTCCAGCATCCATTCTGTTTGAAGCGAAAACGCATGTTTTCCTCAGTGCCGTCCACCTTGCAGTGTCTCGAAGCTTTAAGTTTTGCCTTGCTTATCTCCATCACCGTTTCTGTTGCTCGTCGAATTGGGCGCACAGACGCACATATATATTCTGGTCCCACCTGGGACAGCACCAACGTATCTTTCCCCCGATGATGCAGGCGTGTCCAACTCGAATGCCTAAACCGTGCAAATGTTGGGACGGCCGGGGTCCTTCTGGCACCTTTCGAAATCTTGTAGTGTGCATTGATGGCACGTCAAATCAGTTTTGCACCGAGGTAAATACATTTAGTATCCCTTTGAACCAACTTGAACTCACGTCCATCAATTTATGTCTTTATTCGGTAGAATACAAACATCGTCGAGTTCTATAGTCACATAACGAAGGACGAGAAACAACTCACATACTATAGCAGTGGACTCGGCACAACCGCCAAGGTTGCCGTACCATCCATTTTGGATTTTCAACAAGTATCCGATATCTTGGACATGGTCGTCGGCCGGTATGTCATTATCCAAGCTTCCAAAACACAATGGTCATATTTTCTGTGTAGGAACCTACACAAGGCAATCATCGCTTCATACCGATGGCTCTCCAACAACTACCAAGAAGGAGATAGGATATTTTTATTTGGTAAGAGTTTTTCCTTGATGCGGATGCTAGCGCACTCACTCCCGTTCCAGGTTACTCACGTGGTGCTTACCAAGCCCGGGCGCTAGCGGGCATGATTTCTCGGGTGAGCTTGCTTTTGGAAAAGTATGCCCTTCGCCAGTGCCAACTGAAACCTATGCTGAAGGTGGGACTACTTCTCCCAGGAAATGACGAGCAAATACCATTGTAAGGTCCTCTGCCATTCTATCTGCCGTAGTTAAAGCATGTCCTTTGGTAGTGCTTTTGAGTTATACACAAAGACCCACGACGATTTGGGCTTCATTAATACTCCTGCCAGTGTACCTGCAACAACAACTCGAACTACTGCCAGTATCTTCGGCCTGCCGACGACCAAAGAGCTGAAAAAAAAGGTCGAGAACTCTGAGCTAGCGGGGACATTTCGCAAGACATTCTGTCGAGAAGTCCGTATCCATTTCGTTGGGGTATGGTGAGTCTTCTCGTAGACCCTTGCTTTTAGATTCCCACTAATCTCGACTTCATCAGGGACACCGTATCATCGGTTGGCTTCTGGAAAGGCAAGACATTGCCTTGCACGACGACATGCGATCATATTTGCCATTTCCGACATGCCCTGGCCTTGGATGAACGACGTGTCAAGTTTTTGCCTGAGTATGTGCATGGTGGACGATCTAGCCACACCGACGATGAACGCATCAAGGAGGTGTGGTTTGCTGGCTCTCATGCAGACGTGTAAGTTTGTCATTTACGCAGCTAGTAGCATCTCAACCTGACATGAAGCTTCGAAGTGGTGGGGGCAACAAACGTAATGAGAAGCTGCAGTGTGGGGACATTCCGTTGCTCTGGATGCGCAGACAAGCTATCGATGAAGATTTGCAGATGAAACCCTTCGAAGTGACGTGGAATATGGACGACTTGAACAGGCAGATTACGCATTCACTAACATCCGCCTGGTGGTTGGTGGAGGTATTGCCTGTGAAACGCTTACTATATTATAACTCGGATCGGCAAACCCGGAGGTGATGTGCTATGATGTCCTTAGGTGTTACATCTAATTTTGGCCATCATAGACCTCATGTTGGAGGACCACGGAGAATCTTGTCAGGACAAAAGGTGCATGTGTCCACGCTGTTCAAGATCGACTACAAACCTTACGCTCGATTCTACAATAATCCCACACCCTGGCCGGAGTCTATGTTTTGGTTGGATGACGAACGACTTCAGGGTCTACCCGAAACATGGGACAAAGATATTTTTGACGAAAGTTTAATCTCAGAACTGTTTAAGAGCCTCAGTGGAGGCCAAGCCAACGTAGATGTATTGGACCGCTTTGCTTTTATGGTTGGCTTTGGTGAGTTTATGTTCAGTTTCCTTTCGTATCGATGTTGTTACATACCTAAGATGCCTGCCGAAGTGCCATTCAAGACCCCGTGCTTGTACGCAATGCTTTACTTCCCTACCTGGACAGCGAAAACAGGTTGGTACGGGTCAGCGCGGCTATTATTTATTGCAGGCTCGGATGGCACCAACAACTTGAACGAATTATGAAGGACATATCTGCACTACTTGATGACAAACAGACTCATCCTCGTGCCTGCATTTACGTCTCATATCTGTATAAATATGCAGATATGATACCAGAATCGATCAAACGCGAGATCTTGAAGAAGCTTGTTAACCTCTTACGTGACAGCAAAGGCAAGGGTGGCACTCTACCTATTACTTTTTACGCCGCACGGGCATTGTCAACATTGTTGAAGTGTACGTTGACGTTGTCGAACCTCTGTCCAATTGTCTGAGAGTGTTCTTCCCAGCGGATCACAGACTCACTGGGGAGCCCCTTTGTGTGGGAATGGTCACCAGGGCATTGCGATCAAATTGTAAGTAACGCGATCTAAATAAATCGCACTAAACTCAAGTTAATTCCAACAGTTGGCCCTAGCGAGCTTTTGCCCATGCTGGATATCCTGAATGAGTTAGCAAAGCATAGTACGTATATTCCCTCTGTTCCTCTGACCCTGGCGCAGACGTGTCGTAGAAGGGACCCGGTATTTCATTGAGTCCATCCTCGTTAAACTCCTACAATCAATCAAGCATCGTGATGACAAGATCGCATGGGCCACTATGCGTTTTATCTGCTCCCTTTTCCCACAAAGTTTGTCTGGTGCAGAGTGAAAAGAGCGTGTTACCGACGTCGATTCACAGGTAAAATACGGGAGAAGATGCTAGAATTAGGAGTACTCCCGAAATTGTTTAGTTTGCTTCATCGGCCGTCTGATGAAATCAAGGAAGTAGCTTGCCGCACACTGGTTGAGTTAGCAGAATATGGTATTGTGCTGCGTTCTATTGTATTCAGTTTGACCAACTTTGACTATAGAGGATGTGCGGCGCAAATTGTCCCAGGAAGGTCACCTACAGACACTCGCAAGACACGCACAAAGAAACTCGATCAGCAAGCATCGTAACGGTGCTACCGTTGCCTTGGTAAAACTCAGTGAAACAAGATGTACGAAGATCCTCTGATTTATTTTACTTCCAAGAGCTCAACTATCTGGGTTAGTGAGTGCGGAAGTGATAGAGGCCATTACGGAGACGAAGACCATCGATGTCCTCGTTGCTAGGCTCAACAAAAAATCGAGTGCCCTTCCTGCCGCTTCTGTACTGGCACATTTGCTGAGGATTGGTGGGTGGCCCTGGTGGGCGATGGCAGTGAGGGTTTACTGATTCGCTTGGTCAGACAAAGTAGCCGAGATGGTATCGGACAACAAATCTGGTGTTTGTCGAGGCATCCTACAAATGCTTCAGCACCGCTGGTTTGATTATCTGCGCGGAGAAGATGGCCTCCAAATCTTAGCCGAACTTCTTGGATGTGGTCAGTCACAGGTCTTCAGCTTCGATCCAAGAATACAAAATCTGACCAAGGCCGTGCTCGGGTGCAGATCGGTTGAGACGTGCCCTTTTGAATGGAGCTACCAACGTGCTGTGCACGATGATCGAAACTGATTCAAAGTATGAAAGCATATATGCAGGTTTATCATACCTACGTATCTTTACTACATCGCGTCAGTCTCCTTTCTTCACCTGCATCCCCACAACTTGCCGCTTACCCTAATTTAGATGGGGGACCCGCGCGTCTACTTTGCGAAGCGCCCAAGTTGGTTCCACGTGTAGTGGGAGCGTTGCGTGTTCCACACTGCTGGGTGCAACGGATCGCTATGGAAATCCTTCAATTGTCATTATACACAGAGAAGAGCTCAGGCTTGGGTTCTTTGATTGTGAAGGATCTGCTATGCTTGCTCTGTGAACGGGAGGCTCACATAATCTTTGCTGCAAGCCAGTTGCTGGCCTTGGAGTGCTTGATTGGGGATAGTACGTATTTTCCCCGCGTGTTCTACTTGGAGTTCTTGCTCATTGGAGTGACGCGCTCATCATAGGGACCTTGTGCGATAAAGTCGCTAATGAAACCTCGTTTCAGACCTTAACAAAGGACTATAACAATGGGCTAAAGCTTAAATGCGACTCCGAAGACGGAAGGGGCCTTCATTTGAGTACGTGCCCTTTCTCCGCGTATCTGCTTTCTCAGCCTCTGACCTGAGGCTGAATCTACCCACCACTTGGTGTGCGCTGACGTTCGTCTCATCTCTGCACAGATGATGTCGATAAATCCGTTGGACGTATGATCAGGCGAGTGCGTAATGGAGCAGGCATACGCACGAGCCGAGTGGAAGACGATGACCGAGATCACTTAGTCGAGCGCGAAACGAGTCTCTCTACTGGCACTGACAGTGCAACATGGATGGTAAACACGTGATCATAGCATGTAGTAGTATCATGGCATATATGGTTAGGGCAACTTGCAAGCCTCTGAATCTAATGCAGATATCAGACTTTCAGCATGGCATACCTTGATCATTGTTGTCATTGACTTGATCAGAATCCATGACAGAAAGAAGATGACACATTATTTGCATGCTTTGGCCCCATTCTCAAGGCCAAGGGCGCAGATCTGGACAGATCTGGACAGAATCTAGTCTGCCACATCTAATATACAAGTTTGAAGCAGAAGTTTCTCGTATGGAAAACGCATATAAGACTTTGTAGTAGTACTCAGTTACCAATGCCAACCATCTGCGATTTCATCCTCATTAAATTAACCAGCCCTCGCATGCCGCATCATCGTGCCCCAAATATAGGTAACGCGGCCGCATGTGCGTGACTTGTGACCCGTGAGTCAAGACCTCGCTATCCATCGTCGCATATTGAAAAAAAAATCAGCTATAAGCCTATAACTAATGGCTCATACTGCCCAGAGTACTGACGCGAACTTGTATGTTTCTTCAAATCTCTGACATTCATAGATTTCCTAGTAGTATGCTGAAACGGCTCTAGGGCAAAGATCATCACCATCAGCAGTATGATTCCAGTCACATCGCCACTCTCTACTGATTCACTGGCTCATTAGAAATTCAGCTCTCCACTTCGGGAGAGCATAGACAACCCATGGCTCCGACGTACCACCTCAAGCTTTCCGTAGGTGATATTGACGACTCCACCACAACCAGAAAGGAAAGGATGAATTGCACCAGTTGGGAAGATGAAACGTTCCTTTTGTGGGTCTATTCATGATATCTCCTACACAATTCCACGAAGTTAAAGTCCTGTTAGTGCTGGGAAGAATGATACGGAGTTTGTCGCAACTGTTTATAGGAAGTATCGTTTTCGCAAAGACAGAGAAGTTGGGAAAATCAAGTGCAGCATCGGAGACATCTTACAGAAATTGAAGGGTGGTGGTATGAGGATGTGTCGTGTGATCGTGTCGTGTTGCGCTGAGCAATCTTTCTGATCAAAACATTAGAAGTGCTTCTCGAAGCGCAAGAACCTTTAGAGTTCACGATCAAGTTCGAACTACTTTGGGAGCCATTTGGGGATGCAGACGATCAAGCCACTACTATCAATAATGAGACTGGAACAACGGGTAAATCTGACCCCGCGTTCCAAGTACAAACATCCGGGAATGCGAATGTGTGGGACGTTCTGTTGCAAAGAATTGCGTTCTTTAACGGGATCGTGGCTGACAGAATTGCAGAGGTATAGTAGTCACCATTTCGACACTTTTGTCATCTGAGTGTCAGATAGGTTCAGCCACATGCCCAGTTGGCTTGGTCTGCTTTATTAGGTGCAGGCAAGGTCTGTCCGTATGCTTGTATTCTTGCTAACGCTTATCTTTTATGTCGCCACGCTTAGGTACTCGGGAAACACGATCGCGACAAGGAAATTGTTTGTTTAGCAGGAAAAATGAGTGACATCTTGGCATTTGTCCAGGATGAAGCTACTCAGGTCCTGAAAGTAGTTCGAGCGCATTTGAAGATATTCATACTTTTGCTCCGGCAAATGACAGAGTGTGGATACTTCATCGCTGAATATGCCAAACAGAAGGATTTATGTTAGTCGTTATTAGCTTCATGATGCCTGTCACTGATAACCACGTGTAGGGACTCAGACAGCGCCCAATGATATCAATAAAATAGTTCAGAAATACAAGGAGAAGCTCCAAGAGTTAGAGACCAACTTTTTGGAAGGTAGTGAGCAACCGTCTGGGATCTTGGTTTATCGCACGGTCAGTGCTGTACAAGGCCTGGGTAGGTCACAACTTTTAAGACGAATAACGATACTCATGGACATGTACAGTGGAAACTCACGACCTGAGTGACATGCTGTTTGCAGAAGGGGCTGCATATGTGCAGGGAAAAAGATGTTTGCAAGGAACTCGCTGGGCTATCATCAAGGAGATTTGTGACATTCTTAATGATCCTACGAAGGATGCCCCTCAAGTGTGTCTTCTCACCGGCACTGCGGGGTCGGGCAAGTCCGCAATCGCTCACTCCATTGCTCAGCTGTACGACGAACAAGAGAGGCTAGGGTCATCATACTTTTTTCTTCGCAGTGACGTTGGGAATCGCAACCCACAGAACACTTTCAGCACCATCTCGCATGACATTTCCAACCTAGATCCCCAATTTAAGTCTGCTCTTTTGGGGGTGATTAAGGATAATCAAACACTCCCCGGGTCGATCTCTCCTTCAGAACAGCTCGAAAAGCTCATTATTGGACCCAGCAAGGATATTCGCGCCATAGGGCCGCTTATTATTGTAGTGGATGCCCTCGACGAGGGTGGCCAACAAACCGCTGATTGCAAACCACTCCTAGACGCCCTCTGGAAACAAATTACTAACCTCCCAACCAACCTTCGCTTCTTCATCACCACCCGACGAGATATCTTTGACGCTCTCCCACCCTATCGCCAGATTATTCACAAATCTCTGGATAACGACAAATCAATCGACGGTGATCTCGGCAAGTTTATATCTCATTTGCTCCTCTCCTGCTCCTCCGAACTCGAATCGTGCTCGTTAAATCAGGAGTGGTGTTCACTCCTTGTCAAACACTCCCGAGGTCTTTTTCAGTGGGCTTCGGCTGCATGTGAATTTGTTAAGAGAGATGATATTCCCAGCCAACACAAATTTATGCCTGGCTTGTTTCCATTCGAATCTGTTGGATTCAGCCTGTCCAAACCTTCTGAACGGCTTAATATTCTTTTGGAAGCCATTGATAATAATGGCATCCACTCACCCGACCACCTGTATAGGCTGTATCTCACCATCCTCTATCGGCTCTTTGACACGGAAAGTGCTCGAGTCCAATTTCGGGAGGTGATGCCCATCATTCTTATTCTCAGGGAATCTCTTTCTCTCTCCTCCATTACTGCTCTCTTTGGTGATAATGTGAAGTTCCGAGACATCATCACGCCACTTGGATTGTTGCTAGATGGTGTTCTTGATGAGAAGAAACCCATACCCCCACTGCACATCTCATTTCATGATTTTTTATTAGACGAACGCAGTTCAGACTTTCACATTGTCATCTCGCCACAGCATTCCGCTTCTCTTGGACGTGCATTGTTGGCTCATATGCGGACAACACTAAAGTTCAATATCTGTTGTCTAGAGGACTCCCTACTTTATAACCATGAAGTTGATGATTTACCAAGTCGGGTAATGAATGCGATTCCCCCCCACCTTGCATATGGATGCCGGTACTGGATGAGCCACCTGCAACATGCAACATGTGCTGAACTGTTGGATGACCTGGACTCGTTCTTCAAGAGCTTCTTCCCCTATTGGCTGGAAGCTATTAGCCTCCTCTCTCTCTCCTCCCCAACCCTATATATTCTAGGTGCTCTTGAGACCTGTACCACTCTACAGCACTGGGCCCAGGTATGATCAATAATGTGATATAATCAATACTGATAGTGATATTTTCAGGGTCATGATATTGCTAATTTGGCAGAAGAGGCAGCTCAATTCATTCGAGTGTTTTACCCTGTTATTCAGAAGTCTACTCCCCACCTTTACTTGTCAGCCATACCCCAGACACCCTCTAGTTCACCACTCCAGAAGTTGTGGAAGGACCACCTTCAAAAACACCCTTTTGTGTCTGACTTAGGCCATCCTATGAATTGGCACTTATCTGATGAAATGCAGATTGCTTCTGGCTCTTCAGACAAGACCAGTCAGACCTGGAATTCACCTAATTCAAGCACTGGCAAACTTGTAGCAGATGCATTCCAAGGGGTTACAAATCCAACCTTGCCTGTTGAACATTTGATTTATGGCACCATCATTAATGAACTAAGGCAAAAAGAAGATGGCTGGGTTGAGCTTTCTTCTGGTGGTTGTTTCCTTTGGCTTTCTCCTTGGGATAGGAAGAAGGGACTCTACAAACTTGACTTTAGTAGATTTATCTATGGAAAGCAATGGGCTTCTTGTTGGAAGCCTTGATCACCTTGTTGTTAAATCATGCATCTTTAGTACTTTCTTGCTTTCCTCTGTATAGTGCAATATTGTCTCAGTACCTGTTGTGTAGAAGGTGTGTACTGGCCATGTGATATGGTTTGTCCATATTCAATTGATTATGCCTACTGACCAGCATGAATATTATAATGCATCAGATGAAGTGTTAGACCAGGGTTCAGGGTTATATACAAATGCAAATGGACACAGTCAAGTGTTACGCGTGTACTGGGTAGATCCAAGCGTAGCCCTTATATCCCTATACAGAGATGGGAAGCAAGGGAGAAGGGAAGGGCAAAGCTAAGTTCTAGGGATAGACAAGAGGGATGGTGATGGATGAAGAAGAAGGAGGACATCACCAGGGACCAGGGGGAGCGATGGATATCACTATAGTCATGAAAGGCAGAGGATGCTGCCGGGTACATGTAGGGGGATGGCCAGATGGTGAGAGATCAGAAATAAGAGGGCCATCAGTAATCAAGGGGGAACGGTGATGTGATGAGAGAAGAGGTAGCTGAGGAACATCACCGATATTCAGGATGAAGAGAGCTTCAGCGAGGTGGCGATCAGAGATGTTGCTGAAGATCAGGAATTCTCAGAGAAGTGACAGGTGGATGTCTGGGACAGACAGATGATGAGGGCGTAGAGTGTATATGATGGATTCATAGAGGTAGGAGAGTTACAGGAGTGTCAAGGGATCATGGATGAAAGGTGATAGGAAATTATGAAGGGAATAGGGAATCCTCAAGGGAGGTCTAAGATGGGGAACTATAGTACAGAGGAAGCCACTATATGTAGTAATCAGGGGAGGTGGCTGTGTAGTATGAGAAAGGGAACAGAGTAAAGGGTACTGATGATGAGTCATGGTGATGAGTCATCAGAATGTCCAGGAATGTAATGGAACATTAAAGAAGTGCTGACTTAGCCAGAAGAATGGAAGGTGATCTGAGATCAAGGGCTAAGTCAGGAAGAATGGATAAGCCAAGATAATAATGGAATAGATGAGTCAGAAGGGTCAGGGGTTGAACCAAGATAAGAGATAAGAATGACTCATCCATGACAGATGTACAATGAGTAATCAGATCAAAGGAATGTCTATGACAAAGGGAGATCAAGTAAGCATAAATGACAAAGATTAGATGAGTCAAGAGAAATGGAGTGTATCCGCATGGAAGGTAAAGGACTCATCTAGGAATCAATAGGTAAGTCAAAGGTGAAGGAAATCAGAGGAAAAGAGTAGTCCATGTAGCACTCAGCTATATCTCAGGGACAAATCATAACATCAAGCAGACACCAAAAATGTACCCATGATTTGCATTTTTAGTGTCGAAGTTAATCCCGTTTCATTCTCTCCCTTCTAAAGGTTGCTATAATGTTTTTTCATTTGTAACTAAGATGGCCGAAACAAATTCCAGGATCAAAACATGCCCGCCACTTGGGCACTTGAGGGGGTTAAGTGTACGAGTGAGTCAAGAGAAGATGGAGGAGGCTAAAATGAATATGTGAAAGGCCGGAGTTGGTAAAGAGTTTGGAAAAACAAACCGAACCAACCGGAATGAGAAGATGGATATACGATGAAGAGTGCTTACACCGAAAAAGAAGATGATTTATAGTTAGGGGAATCGCGGGGCGAACATCTACAAAAGGAAAGGACAGGGACTGGGTTCATGATTCGATGCGACAGATTGGTCTGAGGAGTATGAAAGAGCGTTGTACGATGGATACGATGAAGCTGCGCAGGGGTGAGTAATAGGCGTGGAGACGAGATATGAACGACGGGACCTTTGGGACAAACTCGACTGCTTAGATGCCGGTCGCATTCCGGTGAATGTGCAAGAACACAAACCCAACTTGGAAATAGGTCTGGTTTGGCTCCATATATGTGGTGAACACAGTATGTGTTCCAGGTTATAGAGTAAAATGAACAGCGACGGGGATCCTAAAGTCGATAGAGTTAGTAAAGCCAACAATCTGATCGTCAATTTGCTTAATCTGCTCGGCGACATGACATGCTCGTGTAGTTGTTGTTGCCACGAGTACAGTGTCGAGTATCCCAACCTCAAAAATGGCACGTCTCGACTCTCCCCTCTGCACTTGTTTGGGACCCTCACTTGCAAAATAGGATACATCTATCAGAAAGGCTATAGAGTTCATCAAGATGGTGTTAAGTACCGTGATTGTGGAAGCGCCTCCGGATTTGAGTTACGAGCTGAGGCGCCAGAGGTACAAGGGGCCCAGTTACGGGTATATGCTCTCTCTCTTGGATGCCTACTCCTCAGGATGAGCACAGAAAACACGAGTGCGAGAGAAACATAGGCACATTGAGATAAGAGTATGATTGTGCAGCCCGAGTGCGTCGCAGCATTTTCCAAACGGAAGACTGGCGACGTTCCACCTGGTCGCAAGAATAGTTCAGACTATGTTGCAACACATATCGCCCATGACGCGTCAATGAAAGTAGTCTGCCTACCATGCGAACCAAAGGAACTAGATGGAAGGGCACAGCCCTGTTCAAGTTTCCCGCCATGTGAAGTGGGCGTGCCAACGAAGGCGAGGCTCCGATCCTGCATTGGATTTACGGATGTGGGATGACGAATCATGATTTTTTCTCAGCTACCGAGAACTGGACAGGAGGAATGATCATTGGATGGCGAGTCCGTGGCTAGATTGCGTCGTTCCTTTCTCCTTTTGGCGTTAATGTTAGATGATCATCTAGATGCTTACTTGCTTGATTAAAGGGGAATTACAGCGCGACGTCGTGACAATTTCCCTCCGCTCGGCTCGCTCTCGCCCCCAGGCTCAAATTGTAAATTGCTTGGTACCGAATGTTGAGATCACCTCTTCGATGCTTGAGTCATTCGGAGGCGGAGGTCCGAAGCGCTACTATTCCTGCCCTCCGCAGCTACTTTTTCCCGGATGCCTCTTCTCGACTCTCCTTGCAATTCAACTCCACCGTGCTGACGAAGTCGATAACCACCACTCTGGTCTATTTACCGTTTGATGTAGTATCGAAGATTACCTGCATCACGTACATGCTGTTTTGGGATTGTGTTCGAAAGGGTTCATTCCATCTTAGAATGCCATGGCCGTTGGCGCAACATGATATGAGCACTATTTTGACAGAGTCGAATTTCCAACGTTTAAAGCCGCATCAGTGCACGGTTCCATAGGGTCCCATAGAATGAAAAGGATGCGAATGATGGCATGTAGACAGGGAAAGATGTAACGGGGATCAGCTATTTTGCCGGTGGGGAAATAAGACGCAATAGGAGGAGATCTGAGGATATGAACTCATGTTGGACGTCGGGGATCAAAATCCGTAATATGCTCTACAGTCTGGAGGGTGGGGTTCTCCCACGGCATTGATAGTTGCTTCACTATGTTTTAATAAGGCCATGGAAAACGATGAGCATCCTTGAAGGATCAGATGGTAGTAGTGCTCTGTGGGGATTGATCGTTCCACATTGAAGCTCGAGAAAGGGAGAGGTTCGGGCCACAAGAGATTGTACCTTTACATGTGCTACCACCGCCCTATGGTAGCCGGTGGGCCGAAATTAGGAATGATTGTGAATGGGAATACACCGGCAAGCCGACGGTATAAAGGAAATATATGAATCGAACGGCGGAGGAAGCGTAAGGGGTCTAGAATGGTGTATGGATGAGTCCGCTCCGGAACAGTCCATGATGGGGCCACAACCGTACCAGAACCACTCAGTAAGGACTGACTGAAATCTTCCTAAGGGAGATCATCCAAGCGGCAAGGACACCTATAAAGGTCGATAGAATGCTTGGAGTTCGGATAAATCTCGGAGTAAAGAACGGGCCAAGAATCGGATAAAATTTTCCTAGCCCGTGATCACTCAAGGAAGCAGCGCCGGAAACTCAGCTGATTTGAATCTGTTCCTTGCAACGGCGCTCATAAATGCCAACTAGGGTTGTTTCGCCGGCAGTTCATGCGCTGACAACGTATTCGAAATGGTAATCGACGGGAATAGAACGCTACATGAGCAGCTTTATCGCCCCCAAAGCCATCAACCGGAGCGTTGATTGGAATGGTTTGTGAACCGAGAAGAGTGGGCATCTGCAGAGAGTTGCAGAGGCTCTGACGCTTTGCTACATGCCCTGCCCCCGGATCGCGTGCATGTGTCAATGGGCCGTCGCTCGGATGGGCGCTTCGACCTCGATATGTGTCATTCGACAAACTGCGTCATCATCAAGTCTCCATAGCGAGCCTCGTTCGCACTTCGCATTCGCATGCTCTTTAAGCCCCTGGAAATGACGTGGAAACTAACCCGCTGATAGCCATGCCTTGTGTTGGGTCTGCCTTGCCTGGTCAGGCGACCCTCCCGGACGTCACGGCAAAGTTTCATATCACATAGACTGATCCGATTCACGTCACAAGGTTATACCATTTGTGGGCGCAAGGTTCCAATACCTTTAAATACGCCATAAATGAACCCTCCCACCTTGACCGTGTTGAAAGTTGGTCTCCATCCCTTTGCGAGATGGCGCGAAAGCTATTCCAGCTCTCATTTTTCGTGCTTTTCGCGCCGTACGTCCTCGCCGACAATAATGCCATTTCGTCTTCGTTCCCTACCACGTCCGCGTCCTCGACCTCTTCCACCCCTTCTACCACCACTACATCAAGTTCAAACTCTTCCACTCTTTCCAGTGGCTCGTCTGGCACCCCAGCGAGCGTATCCCCATCTGGTCATTCTAATTCAACTACCCATAGTTCTTCGGCTACTTCCTCAATTCCAAGCGCATCGATCACGACGGTGCCCCTCACGCTCCCCATTTCAACGTATCCCTTCACACCGTTCCCTACACCCACCGTTCTCCCGGAACCCCCAGTCTTCCCCGAGACTGACCCATTATTTCCTCCAGAGGTCAGCTCTGACCCAACCATTGTACCCGACTTTGCACCCGCGTGGTCTATAGCATATTCCAAAGCTCAAGCGTTGGTACGTGTGTCTTTACTCCCCTTGGTGACGGACTAGTCCTCATATCGCAACCTCATAGATCTCGAGCTATTCGATCGAGCAAAAGGTCAACATTACTACTGGTGTTGGTTGGGCGAATGGTCCCTGCGTCGGAAATATCCCTCCGGTTGCTGGATTCCCCGGTCTTTGTCTTCAGGCAAGCTAATCTATGACCTTCCTGCGGTACATCTTACTCAGACGCGTAACAGGACTCTCCCCTGGGTGTTCGTTTTGCCCAATTAGTCAGCTCATTCCCAGCTGGTGTCACTGCTGCATCAACGTGAGTAATTTCTATCAGTTTCTTCAATGTAACAAGCTCAAGCTCACCAATTCAGATGGAACCGTGCCTTGATTCGTGCACGTGGGCTCGCGATGGGCCAGGAGTTCAAGTCCAAGGGGGTTAATATCGCCCTTGGGCCTATGATGAACATGGGACGCGTTGCTCAAGGCGGACGTAACTGGGAAGGTTTCGGTGCAGATCCGTTCCTTACTGGAGAAGCTGCCTATGAGACAATCCTCGGATTGCAAGCTGGTGGCGTTCAGGCGACTGCCAAACACTATATCAACAAGTTGAGTCGACCCGAACTCTGGCATGCTTATGTTGATTGTTGACGCTTTACCTGTGACAGCGAGCAAGAACATATGCGTACCTCTGAGTCATCCAACGTCGATGACCGCACGGAGCACGAAATCTATGCGCAACCATTCATGCGTTCCGTGATGGCCGGAGTATCTTCAGTCATGTGCAGCTATAGTCAGTTCCGTTTACCTTCATGTGTGTCCCACTCTGACCTCTCGTGTAAGACCTTATCAACTATACCTATGCTTGCAACAACAATAAAACTCTGAATGATATGCTGAAAAGGGAGTTTGGTTTCCAAGGATGTGAGTTTCTTTTGCAAGAGTTGTGTCTATATACTGAGTGCTCGAAAGTTATCATGTCCGATTGGTCTGCAACTATGAATACATTGTCCGCCGTCGCTGGTCTGGATGTCTGTACAATTTGAGCGCCTGTGCTGGATGCTGCTAACATCGCTTATAGATGACTATGCCCGGAGATATCACCTTTGACTCGGGCACGTCCTACTTTGGTGGTAACCTGACTGCATACGTCCAGAACTATACCATCTCAATGGCTCGTCTGGATGATATGGCCACGCGTATCGTCGCTGCTTGGTACTACTTACACCAGGATGAAGACTACCCGCAGACAACGATTGACTCTTGGAATCTCTATGACCCGGTCAATCTGGAAGTTAATGCTCAAAGTGACCATGCGCAAGTTGTCAAGGACGTCGCAACGGGTGGTATCGTGCTACTCAAAAACGACGGTGCGCTTCCTTTGGATAAGCCCCAAACCATCGCCTTGGTTGGAAGCGACGCTGCGCCGCCCGTGTCTGGTCCCAATGAGTACCCAGATCAGGGTGGAAACCCGACTGGGATTCTTGCCATGGGCTGGGGATCTGGGTATGCTCGTGGTTCATTTTGGTTCCTGCATGATTGCTAACTTGATGTACAGAACGGACAGGTTTTCTTATCTTATCTCTGTCAGTCGAATCGTGGTACCCTAAACTCGACTCTTTCGCTGACATGCTTATCATCTCTGACAGCCATATGAAGCCATTCAAGCTCGTGCTAAAGTCGATCAGACCATCATATCGTGGGACTTTAACGATTGGGACCTCTCGCAAGCAGCGAGTACGGCCTTTGGTCAGGAGATCGCTATCGTGTTCGTCAACTCTGACTCGGGCGAGGTACGATGCGCTTGACTCCGTGCATGGACATATTGCTGACTACCGAGTTTAGGATTACATCACGGTCGATGGAAACCAAGGCGACAGGAACAATCTGACGGCGTGGAACAATGGAAACGATCTCATCCTCTCTGTCGCCGCCGTCAACAACAACACTGTCGTCGTCACGAACAGTGTTGGGCCTCTGATTATTGAGCCTTGGGTTGATCATCCCAACGTTACTGCTGTTTGTGTATCACTGATTCTGATTTTCCTCCGTTGTCTGATATGGTCTGGTTTAGATCGTCTGGGCCAGTCTTGGTGGCAATGAGGCTGGTGAAGCCATCGCGGACGTGTTGTACGGTAGCTGGAATCCATCTGGGCGCCTGCCGTATACTATCGCCAAGAACGCGAGTGACTATCCCGCTCAGCTGGTCTTGACTGATGATACAAACGAGATCCTGCCCATTAACTATACCGAAGGGTAAAATACTCGACTCTCCTATAAAATGCCCTCATTAACTCATTCGCTAGGTTACTTATTGATTATCGCTGGTTTGACGCCGTAAGTGAATCCGATCTCGCGCGTTGTGCATGTTTTCTCACATTGCACAGAAAAACATCACCCCACGCTATGAATTTGGTTTCGGGTTGAGTTATACGACATTCGAGTATGCAAACCTTGACATTGTGCCGATCGCCTCGGAGGACGTTCCAGAGGCGCATCTCATTGATAATTGGGTTGCAGGAGGCGCTACACCTATTGCTGAAGGATCGACGACGGCGTTATGGTGAGCCTTTTATTCCGTGTTTGGGCAAAAGTACGTTTCGTAACGTTGGCTTATTTGCTAGGCTTCATATGCCTGCGTTCCGCGTAACGTTTGATGTGACCAACAATGGTTCCTACTATGGCGGCGAGGTAAGACCCAAATCACCCCTTGCCCCTTCTCATCCACTCATTCTTCCTTGCAGACGCCCCAACTCTACATCCACCACCCACCTTCGGCAGGCGAACCTCCCTCGATCCTCAAGGGCTTCACCAATATTGTCCTCGAGCCTGGCCAAACGGGACGCACCTCGATCACGCTCTCGCGATACGATGTCTCAATCTGGGATGTAGTCCGACAGGGATGGGCTAAGCCGAATGGCACGATTGAGTTTTCGATTGGGGCGAGCAGTCGGGACTTCAGGTTGAGTGGGACTGTGCCTGTATGAGCACGTCGTGGGGACTTGGACAGTTTGATGATACCCTAATAGTAATAATGTTGATCACGTCTGATGTTTTTTTTTGAGTCGTCGGTTTGTCGTTGTGCGTAGGGTGTTGAAGTCAGACGAGATAGACTAGGCATCTTGATGGTACGTGTGTGGGGAGTTGGAGAAAATGTCAACACTTGCCACTAAGTGATAGCTTGGACTCACCAGGACTGATTGATTCAAATGGGGGTCAAACATGGGTTCTTTACCACCATTACAGAGGGGGTGGGTGACGTTCAAATGTTCGGTGGTTTAATTGTGCTTGGCCCAACCTGACTTCCTGTCACAACTGTGGCTATACATAAGTGTACTCTATAACGGTCAATGGCAACACATACTACAATGGATGACCTTCGGGGTATGCAAGGGATTCGAAACGGGCCGATGAGTCCAACGAGATGAGAGCACGGGCCGGACCAGGACAAGAAATAAGGAACTTTGCACGCTGGGATCATGAGGGAGACAGCCATGATTCCATCTCAAGTTACGATAGAAACGTCGGGTCATCGGCTGGGCCGGACTCTTGAGGCATAACTGGCATGTTGATCCTTGTTCTGCGATCGGTGCGGGTAGGCTGACGTCTTTTGTAGAACATCCAAATCCATCAATTCTTGACGCTTATCTTCTTTTGACGAGGTGTGTATCTCTCAATGATCGTCTTTACGGGGAAGTTGGCTAGGATCCTCGAGCATGTCCTTGATGGATAATCTGGATTCCACAAGCACTTTGTCATGTTTGGCACCATCCAGATCGTGGTCCACCAGTGGCCGAATAGATAAATGGCCAATGACATTCATGTCCATGGGCTTGACAAGGTCTCCCCTGTTCATTCCTCCCTAGAGTTTGGCGATTCACAAGGGGTGACAACCACCGCAGCGGGACATTTTTCCTTGTAAAGGATTTTACGTATCGATCTGTGATCGTTCAATTCTTCCGAGGTAAGCCCACCGAACCTCTTGCAAAACATGAGCAGATCAACGTCACCCTCGCCTATCAGCCTGCGTATAATGTGACAAGTGCTCTTTAGGGCTCAGATGAAGACGTCCCTAGTGATGGGCGCGTCGTCTGCACAGATGACACCTCACATATGGAATCGATGCAACTCTGTGTTTACCCTGTACGAAGGGAGGATCGTTCAGCCATATTGTGTTTGAACCAACCGGTAAGGTTTGGTAGGTCTTGTGGATAGCCTTCTAGATGAGTACTTTTTAAGCCTCATAGAAGTATGCAGAATAAAAATAAAGCAGAAGATAAAGACGACAGCACACCTCATCATCATGATCTCAGACAACAAATAATATACGGGTTGTAGCGTACCCTGGATGCACCACTTTTTCTACGGGCAACAAATTCGGGAACGAAGACTGTCGCATGAATTTTGTAACTGGGGCAACAGAATGCAATACCCCTGAAGTCAGTGGTCACCGATATCGTAGAAGAGGCCGGGTGTCAGTGGGACGGAAGGTAGGAATTTGTAACAATTACGAGGCTATACCAGCAAAAGGCAATGAGCTTCTTGCGCTGGTAACGATGAAAAATGAGGACCATTGTCCAGTTTGCGACTCGGTGGTGATTAGTTGATTCAATGGTGACAGCGGGTGGCCGAAGACGTGAGCACGTGCCTCATTCATAGTTGTACGTGTGAAAAGTCTTGCCAACAAATTCCTTTTAATTGTAGGTGACACTGTGGCCCATCAATCAATTTCAACTTTGATTGGGGCAGTCATCATCAACATTCAAAATGGGAGAACAATCGACGTTGATTACTGACCCGGTATGGATAAGTCAAGTGGAGATTGACGTGGATTTGCCAGATATAAAAGCTCAGCCTCAGAGCTCTCAACAGGTAGAATCGCACTCGATAGACATGGCACCTAAAACTCGTTCGCAGACAGGTAGCTCTCGCCCTCGCTCTCGTGCTCCTACTCTCGCTACCGTCGATGAGATCCCGGGTGATCACGGAAGCTCTGGAGAGCCTGCCACACCACCCCCGGTTGAGCAACAACAATCTGATTCAGACTACGATCCGGCGGAGGAGAGACGTGAAGCTAAAGCCCTAAATACCCAGACCACACCAAGGCGCAGAAAGGTCACACGTACGGTCGACAGTGCTCAGAAAGATGCAGCGCTAGAAGCAGACCCCAACGGAGGTCGTTGTTTCCTTCATAACCGGATGTTTGAAGTCGATATCTGTCACATCATTCCCATAGCCACCAAAAAGGAAACGGTTCGTGTAACTGGACT
>JBBPJU010000355.1:0-25592 GCA_038088875.1 Austroboletus festivus
AGGCAGTATTGATTCTGTCTTGATTGTAGGTGTAGATATCGTCATTCATGGAGAAGTAGTTGCTCATGGTCATGATCCACCATGTTGCATCTTCGGATTCTCCAGAGAAATCTGTTGGTAAACCTGCTTGCTTTTCTGACATCTTAGTTCTCTCCCTTCTTGTGGGTGGAGGAGGGTCGATATCCAGGGCTAGTTCTGGCTCTGTTGATTGTGACATAGCTGTATTAGGTGGGACAGGAGTTGGAGTTCTATTGGCTGCAACAGTTTCAGTGTTAAGGGCCGGAGGTGTAGGTAGGCTCTCAGAAGGGCAACAATAGGTTCTGGTTGAATGGGGTCGGGGGTTGTGATGATAGCTAGGAGAAGTAGAGCTTCCTCCGATTCGAAGTCTTCAAGATGAATTGGGGATGGGGTGGTTTTGGTAGGAGTTGTCGACGTGGTGGGTTTCTTCTCCCTCAGATGGGAGATTAGTGGCAGAGAAAATGTTGATGGATCTTCCCTAGTGGGGATTGAGGCCCACTAGTGTTATGGAACGATGGAGACACTCCCCGACTCCATACCCAGAGGCACTAGACACGCTGTCTTTATATTTTTCTTCTGGACATTTCGTGGACATGCAGGACGACTTCACGAGCTCCCTAGCATGGGGAGAGGACTTAGAAGTGTGGAGCACTTCACCTCCGCTCCCAGACAATCAAGAGAACGTTCCGCCGGGGAACGAGGAGTGGTTTACCTGGGACGCCCAGGAACTGTACGATTACGTGAGGAGACGGGAGAACATGTTCCCTTTCAATTCCGAATAATTCTTATATTTATTTTCGCTGATCCTTTTAGGATATATTCGATCTATCTCACAGTTACCATTAGTTACCTCCCCACCCACACCCGCTCCACACAGCATCCGGGGGATGGTATTACCCCTTCAGATATTCGCTAGATCTCATATATCCTTTTTAAATCCTTTAGGTAACTCTCTCACACTCGTGGAAGGATTCCCATGCACTGCCCTTCCCTTCCATTCCATAGGCAGTGCATGCCGTCAATTACGGTACTTACGTTTCATTCTTATCTCTCGATTAGGACGCTCTTCCATTCCCCAGCTTCTATTTACAGCTGGTAGTATTCTGAAATCCCCGAGGGGAATAGATTCCCATCCTATTCCCCTTTCAGTATAAATAGTGCCCATGTAACATTAGAGTTTCCCTAGTTAGATTCTATGCAATCCAACGTGGAGTCAGCTGCACCTTTGAGCGAGGAAGGTTCTTCGTTCATCGAGAGAGTTCTACTAAGGCACTGCCTTAATCACCGCTACATCATCTACACGCTAGGCACCTGCGCCAGAGCCAACATCCTTACCGGATTCATCTGTCGCTGCCCTCGTCTCAGCTACGTCGATCATTACGTCGCCAAGAGACTCAGTCTCCATGTACTGCGTTCCGTATCACTCACCCTCCAAGAAAAGATCACACATTCCTCTACAACCGACCCCCTAGTTCTCAAGGCTCTCCAACATCTTGAAGACGGAATCACTGCCCCTCTCCCTCGCTCCTCCCCAAAGGATTGGTTGTTCACCGACGGAAAACTGTATTACCAACACCGCTTGTACATCCCTGAATCCTCCCACCACCCTCTAGTACATTCCCTCCATAACTCGATAATTGGAGGCCACAGTGGTCAATATAAGACTATCCAAACCCTCTCTAAGGACTATTGGTGGCCAGGCTTAACGGCCTTCATATGCCGATACATTGCAGGATGCCCTACCTGCCAGTCAAACAAAGTGCTCACCCACCCAATCACTCCTCCCATCACCCCTATTCCAACCACCGCCACCCGCCCCTTCCAGCATATCTCCATGGACCTTATCACTGATTTACCTCTAAGCAATGGATCTGATAGCATTTTGGTCGTGGTCAACCATGGGCTTACTCAGGGAGTAATTTTCATCCCGACTAATAAAACTGTGTCAGCAGAAGGAATAGCATCCCTCTTCCTACAACACGTATTCAAACAATTCGGCTTACATGACAAAGTAATCTCTGATAGAGGACCACAATTTGCCTCTGCCTTTGCAAGAGAACTGGCACAATTACTCAAATATGATGTAGCACTTTCCACCGCCTACCATCCACAAACCGACGGGGAAACCGAATGTGTAAACCAAGAACTAGAGAACTATCTATGTATCTACTGCTCCAACCTACCCCACAAATGGACAGAACTTCTCCCCATTGCAGAATTCTACCACAATGCTACTACCCACTCAGCAACCAAACAATCCCCGTTCTATACAATAATGGGATATGAACCACGTTCCTACCCTCCCCTAGGAAAAACCTTTATCCCCGCCACAGAAAACCATCTGAAAATGATAGAAAACGCCTGAGAAGAAGCCAAGGCCGCCCTTATCTTATCTCAACAAAATATGACGAAGAAAACCTGATCAAACTTTAAACCATGGAAAATAGGAGACAAAGTTTGGTTATCAAACAAAAACCTAAAAATACCATATATCTCCTGAAAGCTTGCTCCAAGAAGAGAAGGACCCTTCGAGATCATTAAAGTTCTTTCCCCTCTTATGTATCAACTGAAGCTACCACTAACCTGGAAGATTCATGATGTATTTCATGCTTCCCTTCTTTCCCCATTTACCCAGATGGAAGAGTACAGAACTCCGTTTACCAAACCACCTCCAATGGAGATAGATAATGAAGAAGAGTATGAGATCGATCTGATTGTGAACCATAGAGGACCTCCTGCCCGGCGACAATACCTAGTCCACTGGAAAGGATATCCCTCTTCAGAGGATACTTGGGAAAAAGAAAACAACTTCACTAATGTGGACAAAATATTAAAAACCTATAAAGACCAACACACTCTCTAACATGCATTCCAAACAACCCTCTGTATACACCCCATTCTACTGCTTCTCTTTGAAACCCCAGAAAAATCCCAGACTCATTTGAAAATTTTCCCATATCTCTATCTTTGTCCCTGGACGACACATACACTTCGATTGGATACACATCGAAGAACACTCCTTCTATTGTGATACCCCTTACTGCCCCTATCACACTTCCCCCTGGTGACCTCTCACGGTGGCATACTCTAACCAAACCCACATTGATCCACTCTGTGCCAGCCAACCTTATCTCTACAATTCCATTATCCCCACCGTCTTTCCCGTCAATATGAACGTGTATCTTTCTTCCATTTCAGACATTTATATTTTAGATACTTTACCAGTTTCTGAACGACAACGACTCTATGCCCTCTTCCTCGACACCCCCACTCTCAAACATCTCCTTAATCACGATGATCTACAGTTCCCTTTCCCCCTCCTCACGACCATCTTCTCCTATAGAAGCCTTGCCATGGTCAGAAATGTGGCAGCCACATCACCCAACTTTCCCAATAACGCTACCAATGCCCTTGAGGAATCCATTGAGCACGTACTGGACACCCTCCACCACCTTAACTTCGACAGAACAATCGGCTCACTCCCTGCCATCCCCTTGCTCAATTTCGTCAAACAGGTGTTCCAGGAACAACCCCAATTTATTCGACTCAGAGGATATCGCTCAGGAAGATATTATAGAAGTATCATCAGAGCTAGCACTGGGAATTTCGCTGATGCGATTATCTCAGCTAACTGGATCCCCCCTCTCCTGCGCCACGGCCCAAGCAGAAAGAATCCTTGTCCCAGAACATCTCTTACTGGCTCATCTAATGAGTCATCTGACGAAGGACAAGGAACTCTCCCCGTACCACCCCCCCTCCAAGATAGAATCACCAGTCCCCCTATCCCAGCTCGACATCTGGCACCTACAGTCCCTTATCCAGCACTTCACTGTAGACAATGCAAGGCGACTGACCACACCATCACTGCCTGCCGAAATTACACCTGCCCCTACTGTCACAACTTCGCCCCAGGACATGGTTCTCACCATTGCCCAGAATGACCCTGCTCCCCCGGGTCGGAGAACGAGGACGGATCTATGGTGTGAATCGGGGTTTCAGCCATACAACGGAGGTAATGTTACGATCTCTGACAGAGATTGTCTTGGTCACAGGAAAGACTGTTTCTGCACAACTTGCTGGCTTTGGATGGGGAACGGATATGATGTGGACGTGTTGGATCCTCCTCCAGAGGATGAACCAGAGTGGCCAGTAGTGGATGAGTGGTAATGGAGTTACGGGTTGAAAGTCATTCAATCAGACCCCTCTTTTTCCTTTTGATACCCAAAAGCTGAGTTCCTATTTCCACCTCAGTATTGGGGACACTTTAGGTCATTGATCTACTTCAGATCTTCTGTCAATGACCTCTCTGTTGATGTACCAATATTTCGGCTCTCCTCATGGAGGCCTCATTGCCCTATCTTCCATTCCCCTATCCCAGTATGTCAGGCATCACCAGCCCCTTTTCATTTACCTTATCTTTGGACTATCTCATTCCTTGCCTCATGTGAGGTGTAGCACTTGTGGATCTCGATCTGCAGTGCCTCTTCCTTTCCACAATAGGATCTATACCTTAGGGGATCACTATAAATATGGTAGCTGTCTGTACCTGTAGCCTCAGCTAGATCTACGCAATCACAAGTGTGGTGTCTAGTTTCCTCAGTGTGAAAGAGTCACTGCAGCGACTTCCTTTTGGATTTCTACTAGTCTTCGTGCTACTATTAAGTGCACGCTGCGATAAAGGATCAGACTAGGTGTCACGCTTGTCCAGCGTAACACCTAGTTAGATTCACCCTCTGTGCGCTTGCGGCAGAGATGTTGAGGGTGGCCTGGGGTGTCCTATCGGCAGTAGGGACAGGTGTAATGGGGGCAGGATGGTTGGAGATGGTGGGGACTGTGATGCGATCTACGGGTATAGATCTGAGACACAAAGATATCCCCTTGTTCTAGCTGTCACTTCAGCAGTGGACAGGAGACTGATAGAAGTCCGGGATGGTTATGGTAAGTCTTATCGGTGACCTTCGCTTCAGGGGTAACTGTTGAACCAAATACCATGTAGATTAAATGTAGATCTAGTTAGGGAATACAAGTACATGGGCAGCACTATTTATAGGGATAGGGGAAACTACTATGGCCATAAAGGGCGACCACAGGAAGGAGGGGGGGCTGTCCATAGGGCGTAGGGTTATATGAGAGGAACATAGGTGAGGGGAGTAGGGATCGCACCAGTGTAAGGGTGCGATCGGAAAGAAACTAGAGTTCGATGATAAGGAAGAGAGTTCATACTGAGATAATGGGAAGGGCATGGATGTGATCACATCCATGCGGCATCTGTGGGCCACTCAGGCACGGGGGTGGTCTCCTCCAGGTGGATTGGTGGTGCTTGGATGTTCCACCATCCTGGGACCACATCACCCAATGGCTCCTCTCCCCAGTTAGCTCCCTCGGCCTCTCCGAACCAGAATTGGTGACGCATGTCGAAGTTTCCCCCATAGGTGGCAGTGGCGATATTGGCATTGAGCCAGGGGCGGTCTCCTTCATGGGGAAAAGGAGTGGCCCTCTGCAGGTACTCCACCTGGTGCATGACAGGGACTTCCACATTGATAGCATTGATAGGTTCTGATGAGGGTTTGCGAGGACGGGGAGTCATTTCTGATGGAGATTCTGGTGGAGAGAGGTCACTTAGGTCACTGAGGGTGTCTGGGTAAGGAGTGGGAGGTCGGGGTGGTGGGGAGCATGGGCTGTTGCTGTGGGGGCTCGTCGAGCTCTCCTTCGGATCTTTCTGGAGTTTCCGGGACCTTAACTTCTGTAAGAGGTTGGTTGATACAAACCGGAAGGGGAAGAAGATTCTCTCATTTTTCGCTATCTGCCAATTCTCTTCCGATCCATCGATCTGGCATAATCTCAAACAGGAAACTGCTGCCATTAAGGAAGGTGAACTGTTTCACAAGTTTGATGTCGATAAATCCTCACTGTCCCATATCTCTGGGTAATTGGAGGTAGATGGGATAGATCTTCCCAAAGAAGGTTGACGTGGGGAGTCGTTTGATGAAGTATCCCAGTCCGCAGAAGTGGAGGGTGTTGAGGGTCTGAGCCCCAGCCATGCGGAGATTTTCTGTGATCACCTCACTAAGGTTTTCAACGATGTTCTCTTCGATCAGGAGTCTTGTGGAGACATAGCTGTGGTAGGTTTCGATGAGGAGGACGACGGAGAATAATTTCCTTAGTTCTAGGTTGGCTTCTAATAAGGCCAATCCTTGGGGATCATCTAAAATGGCGGTGTAAGCGATCCTCCTATAAGAGGGTGGAAGGATCTGGAGATTGAAGACATCTTTGATCAGGGCAAGGATAAGAGACATGTATGAAGAAGAAAATGGCAACATGAGAGGAGAGATTGATATTGTCAGAGTAGAGCTCAAATTGAATGTGAATAACAAAATGTAAGGTGATTAAAATGGGAAGAGGGGGCGGTCTGTAGGGTAGGAAGAAAGGAAGGGAATGGTTGATGATAAGAAAGGGAATGGTGGGCTAGTAGTGGTAGGGGCAATACTGTTCCTGGCAGTAGCATGCATGGGTTTGAATGTGTTGCTGGTAGTAATGTCTTTTTCTTTTTGGAATGAAAACTGAAATGCATGAGAAGCGATAGGAGTACTTGGTTGGTTTGTCAGTTTTGAGTAAGAATTTGTAGAAGTCGCAGTGTTCAGTGGGCTCTTTGTCGTCTATTATAGTTTGTGTTTTCTTTTATATGCCCATAGTGTTTCATCAGTGTGGGTGAAGTTGGTTTCTGGTTCCCAGGTGTTTTCTGCAGTTGAATACCCTTTCCACTGTACTAAATAGGATCTGCATCCTGGGTGTCCTCTATGGTTTACGATACGCTTGACTTCGTATTCTTCCTTGTCTCCTATGATCTCAGGGGGTGGAGGAGTTCTAGCAATCCCATATTCGTCATTTTGGATAAATGGGGAAAGAAGGGATGCGTGGAATACGTTATGGATTCTCCAGTTTGGGGGTAAATCCAATTGATAAGTTATGGGAGACAGTACTTTCATGATAGGAAAGGGTCCTTCCCTTTTTGGGCTGAGCTTCTTTGACAGATAGAAGGTTTTAAGGTTTTTGTTGGATAGCCACACTTTATTGCCTTTCTTCCAAGGTTTGAATTTCAGGAATTTGTGGGAGAATTGTTGGGCATTGGTGATTGCAGCCAATGCTTCATCCCTGGCCATTTCCAGTAGTCAGAGTCGATTCTCAAGAGTGGAGTTGAATGTTTTTCCTATTGGGGGGTAGGCTAGTGGTTTGTAACCCATTATTAGATGAAACAGGGTTTGTTTGGTTGCAGAATGTACTGAGGAGTTATGGTTGAATTCTGCCATTGGGAGTAGTTCGCTCCAGAGGTCTTGTTGTCCTTGGCAAAATATTTGGAGGTAAGTTTCCAGTTCCTGGTTGACTTGTTCAGTTTCCCCATTGGTTTGTGGGTGATAGGCTGTGGATAGTGCAATATCATAGCTGAGTAGACAAGCAAGTTCCTTAGCGAATGCTGATGCAAATTGTGGGCCCCTATCTGAGATAATCATTGAATGTAATCCAAAGCATGGGAATACATGCTTGAAAAATAAGGTTGCTACCCCTGCTGTGTTACGATTTGTCCCTGGGACATAGCTGAGTACTACATGGACTACTTTTTTTCCTTTGATTTCCTTTACCTTTGACTTACCTATCGATTCCTAGATGAGTCCTTTATCTTCCATGTGGATATGCTCCGTTTTTTTGACTCATCTAGCCCGTGTCATTCTTGCTTACTTGAATCCCCTTTGTCATAGACATTTCCCCTTGATTCGATTACTCAGTGTACATCAGTCATGGATGAGTCATTCTTATCTCTTATCTTGGTTCAACCCTTAACCCTTCTGACTCATCCATTCCATTATCATCTTGGCTTATCCATTCTTCCTGACTTAGCCCTTGATCTCAGATCACCTTCTATTCTTCTGGCTAAGTCAGCACTTCTTTGATGTTCCATTGCCTTCCTGGACATTCTGATGACTCATCACCATGACTCATCATCAGTACCCTTCACCCTGTTCCCTTTCTTGTACTACACAGCCATCTTCCCTGATTACTACATATAGCGGCTCCCTCTGTACTATAGATCCCCATCTTAGACCTCCCTTGAGGACTCCCTATTCCCTTGCATAATTCCCTACTTCCCTCCATGATCTCTTGACACCTCTTTAAACCCCTCTACTCCTATGAATCTATCATATACCTAAATCCTCATCATCTGTCTGTCTCAAGACATCCGCCTGTCACTTCTTTGAAGATTCCTGATCTTCAGCAACGTCTCCGATTACCACCTTGCTGAAGCCCCTCTCATCCTGAACATTGGTGATGTTCCTCAGTCACCTCTCTTCTCATCACATCACCATCTCTCCTTGATTACTGATGGCCCTCCTGTTCCTGATCCCCTGTCGTCTGGCCATCTCTCTGCATGTACCTGGCAGCATCCTCTGTCGTCCATGCCTATGGCGATATCCACCGCTCTCCCTGGTCCCTGGTGATGTCCTCCTTCTTCATCCATCACCATCTTTCTTGTCTACTCCCAGAACTTACCTTTGCCCTTCCTCCGCTTTCTGTCTCTGCATAGGGATATAAGGGCTACGCTTGGACCTACCTGACACAAGCATAACATGCTGCGTCAACCATTTTGGTAGTTGGGATGAAAATTGCCCCCTGGCTAAGTCCGTGGTCCACCATGACCAATATAGAGTCCATTCCTTGGGAAAGTGGTAGATTGGTGATCATGTCCATGAAGTTGGTGTGGAAGGGGTGGGGGCTGGTAGCGGGAATAGGGACTGGTGGCAGGTGAGATGGGTTGTTGATATTTTTATTTTGATGGCATATTGGACATCCAGCGATGTATTTTCTGACAAAGGTTGAGAGTCCCAGCCACCAGTAATCATGGGATAGGAGTTGGTGTCACACACCATGTGGATTACCTGTGGAGGGCCACCCCTTTTCCTCATGAAGGGGATCAACCATGGCTCAACACCAAGAACTCCACAGCAGCCTATCAAGGGAACCTGGACATGAGACACCAGTTCTGGAATGGAGAAGCAGAGGGAGCAACCTGGGGAGAGGAGCTGCTAGGAGACATTGTCCCAGGATGGTGGAATGTCTAAGCACCACCCCTACATCTAGAGGAGATGGCACCTGCACCAGAGTGGTCCACCGATCCTGTGTGAATGTGATCACATCCACGCCCTTCCACTATCTTGTTATGAACTCTATCTTATATCATTGGACTTCCATTTCTTTTCGATCGCACCCTTACACTGGTGCGATCTTTTATTTCTTCACCTACGCCTATTGCCTGTAACCCTTAGCCCTACAGATAGCCATTCCCCTTTTCTGTGACCTCTCTTTATGGTCATAACAGTTTCCCTTTCCCTATAAATAGTGCTGCCCATGTACAGTAAAACCTTAACTAGATCTACGTTTAATCTACATGGTATTTGGTTCAACTGCCATTCCTAAGTAAGGAATGCAGCAAGACTTACCATAATCATCCTGGACTTCTATCAGTCTCCTGTCTACTGTTGAGTGACAGCTAGAACTTGGCGATATCTTTTTGTCTAAGATCTATACCTGTAGATCACATCACAAAAGATCTAGTTGAACCTCATTCACTCCTTGTTCTACCAAGAAGAGTCTAGTGGGCCCAAATCCCCACTAGGGAAAATCCGTCAACATTTACTTGGCTGCTGATCTCCCATCTGAGGGAGAAGAAAACCAAAATGTTGACAACTCCTATTGAAACCACCCTATCCCCGATTCATCTTGAAGATTTCGAATCGGAGGAAGTTCTACTACTCCTAGCCATCATCTCAACCCCCGACCCCATTCAACCAGAACCTATCATCACCCTTCTGAGAGCCTACCCACACCTCCAGCCCTTAACACAGAAACTGTTGCAGCTGACAGGACTCCAACTCCTATTCCACCTAATACAGCTATGTCGCAACCAACAGAGCCAGACCTAGCCCTCAATATCAATCCACCCCCACCCACAAGGAGGGAGAGAGCCAAAATGTTGGAAAAACGAGCGGGTTTACCAACAGATTTCTCTGAAGAATCTGGAGATGCAACATGGCAGATCATGACCATAAGCAACTACTTCTCCATGAATGATGACATCTACACTTATGATCAAGACAGAATCAATACTGCCTTGAACAAAATGAGCAAAGGGAGAGGAAAGACATTTTCAGAAGCATACCACAATTAGCAAGAAGTAGGAACAGTCCCAAATACTGAAGACTGGAAAGCTTTCAAAGATAGATTTCTCGTGGCATTTTCATCCAAGGAGGACCACTTGGACCACAGGAGGAAGTTAGCTGCTCTCAAACAGAAGGACAAAGACTCCTTCCCTACAACAAAAAGGTTGCAGGAGTATATGCAGGACTTCCAACTCTACGCCAGAAAAGCCAAGATGACGGATGACACAGCCCTGATAGAAAGGTTCACCAGAGGCCTCAACCCATTGATCACAGAAAAAGTCATAGCCATAAAAGAGCCAGAAACCCTTAAAGATTGGATCAAGGCCAGTCATAGGCAAATGAGACAGATCGAAAGAGTTCGAGATCTGAAAGGGAATCAATACAAAGCAGAAGCACATGACCCTAACGCAATGGATGTCAACATCATCAAATTATCCCCATTCAATCGTGCTAAACATGTAAAAGAAAATCGCTGCTTCATTTGTCACAAAGTAGGGTGCTCTACCAGAAACCATCCACGACCAGAAACATCTTCCCACACTAAATTCCAAAAGAAGGAACAAACCAAGGAAATCTCCACCACCCCAGCACCATCAGCTATCGCCGATTACATCAAGGTACTTGGAGACAAGGACATAAAAGAAGAAGATGTCATCAAGATCCTCAAAGAGGTGTACGAAGAACCTGTCAACCAAGAAGAAGAAGAGGAGGAAACAGTGGCCAAGATAAGCACAGAAGAACTTAGGAACTGGGTAGAACAAGCCAAGGGTTTTTAATGCAGAGAGATCCAACAGTGTGTAACTCTCCTAGGACCTGGAATGTACAATCTATAGAATGAAAATCAATCACCATCCCTGTTCAAATACTTCCAGGAACCACTGAACTAAAAGCCCTTGTTGATAGTGGAGCAACCAACTGCTTCATTAACAAACCAATCATCCAAAAACTATGACTTCCCCTCACAAAGCTAAAAATATGGAGAATTGCTGTCAATGTGGACAGAATATCTAACACCAGAGGAGATATAACCCACAAAGCCACTATCACCACTTCCATTAGAGGAAGAAGGGAAACCAGGGACTACTTGGTAATCAAGAGTGGAAAGACTGACATGATCCTAGGAATGAGCTGGCTGATGCAACACAACCCAATGATCGATTGGATACATTGGGAACTCAAAGGTGGGAAAAAGAGTGACAACCCCAAAGAGCAATGGTACCTGATCAAATACCTCACCACCAATCTAGCAGAGGAACCAAACAAAGAAGTACTTATTCAATGCTGCACCGACCAGGAGGAGATCCACAAACTCACTATCTCTATGGACTTAGCCTGCAAGGAGCAGAAAGAGAAAATAGTACTACCAGACAAATTCCAACAATACAAACAGATATTCTCGGAAGAAGCCACCACCACACTCCCCCCCAAAAGAAGTTACAATCACCATATTGACCTCCTACTCTTATTCACACCCTGATGAGCAAAAAATTACCCACTAAATCCAGAACAAATGGAAGCATGCCAAAAGTTCATTGAGGAACACCTCAAAAGTGGGAAAATACAGATGTTCAAATCCCCCCAAGCATCCCCTTTCTTCTTCGTTGACAAAAAAGATGGAAAACTTCAGCCCTGCCAAGACTATCGGTACCTGAATGAACATATGGTCAAAAAGGCCTATCCTCTACCCCTTATCAGAGATCTAATCAACAAACTAAGGGGGTCCAAGATCTTCACTAAGATGGACATACGGTGGGGGTACAACAACATTCACATAGTATTCAAAGATAGATGGAAGGCTGCCTTCATCATGCCAATGGGATTATTTGAACCAACAGTAATGTTCTTCAGACTTTGCAACTCCCCAGCCACCTTCCAAGCATTAATGGACAACATTTTTGTCCATTACTTAGCCAAGGGATGGCTCATCATATATATGGATGACCTCCTCATTCACTCCCCCGATCAGGAAACCCACAATCAAAGAACGAAGAAGGTACTAGAAAGGATGATGGAGCACAAACTTTATCTTAAACTGGAAAAATGCTCCTTTGACACAAAAAATGCTGAGTACCTGAAAATGATCATTTCAGAAGGACAAACGGAGATGGACCCCACTAAACTCAAAGCCATCAAGGAGTGGAACCCCCCAACTACAGTAAAAGGAGTATGCTTCTTTCTAGGGTTCTGTAATTTCTACTGAAAGTTTATTAGTGGATTCTCCACCAAGGCCAGACCCCTTATCAAACTAACAAAAAAGGAAACAAAATGGTCATGGGGCTCTCCACAAGAAGATGCCTTCTGAGAACTACAGAAACAATTCCTAGAACAACCCATACTTTCCATCCCTAACCCAAGTAAACCATTCTTCATAATGACAGATGCCTCACTTGTGGGAACAGGAGGAGTATTAATGCAAAAAGATCCCAACAGAGATCTCCACCCATGCGCATATAGATCTAGCACCCTGTCACTGGCGGAATGGAATTATGACATCTACAATAAGGAACTCCTGGGAGTGATACACACATTAGACAACTAGAGACATTATCTAACTGGAACTCATCATCCAGTAACGCTTCTAACAGACCACAAAAACCTATTATACTTCAAAGAAGCATAAAAACTCTCCAGACAACATGCACAATGGCAACTATTCCTACAAGAATATGACCTAATATTTCACCACCTCCCAGGAACACAGATGGGCCCAGCAGATGCCTTATCTAGAATGCCAAACCCAAACCTTGATAACAATAACAACCAGATCTGCCTTCTTCCAGAAGAGCTATTCATCAAACAAATTGACCTCACACTACATGACAAAATTAAGGTTTCATTAGGAAAAGAACCGCTGGTACTAGACACACTGTAACGTATGTACAAGGAAAACCATATCTCTGACAAATCCCATCCCTCAGACTGGACCTATGAAGAAGGACAACTCTATTTTTGTCACTGACTCTACATACCCCCTGATGCAAGAAAAGAATTGGTCCATTCTGTCCACTCATCTGTGGCAGGAGGACATGGGGGACAACACTGGACAATCCAACTCCTGTCCTGAGACTACTGGTGGCCTGGACTCTCAACCTTCATCACAAAGTACATTGCTGGATGCCCGATATGCCAGCAAAATAAAATTATTAATAACCCATCTCACCCCCCTCCGATCCCTATCTCCACCACCAGCCCCCACCCCTTCCACACCATCTCCATGGATATAATCACCGATCTACCCCCTTCATAGGGTGTGGACTCTATACTGGTCGTGGTGGACCACAGACTTAGCCGAGGGGCAATTTTCATTCCAACTATCAAAACTGTCGATGCAGCAGGAGTGGCAACTTTATTCTTTAAACATGTATTCCCACACTTCGGACTCCATTCAAAGGTTATTTCAGATAGGGGCCCACAATTTGCATCGGCATTCACGAAGGAACTAGCCAGACTACTCAGCTATGACATCGCACTATCTACCACCTACCATCCACAAACCAATGGGGAAACCAAACAAGTTAACCAGGAATTAGAGACCTACCTCTGAATATTCTGCCAAGGCAACAAGACCTCTGGAGCGAACTACTCCCGATGGCAGAATTCAATCACAATTCCTCAGTGCACTCCACAACTAAACAAACCCCATTTCACCTAATAATGGGTTATGAATCACAAGCCTACCCCCCAATAGGAAAGACCTTCAACCCCTCACTCGAAAATTGACTCAATCTATTAGAAAAGGCCAGGGATGAGGCACTAGCTGCAATCACCAATGCCCAACAATTCTCCCATGACTTCCCAAAGTTTAAACCTTGAAAGAAAGGTGATAAGGTGTGGTTATCAAATAAAAACCTTAAAACCCCCTATCCATCAAAGAAACTTGGTCCCAAAAGGGAAGGACCCTTCCCTATTGTAAAAGTGCTGTCTCCCATAACTTATCAATTGGATTTACCCCTGAACTGAAAAATCCATAACATATTCCATTCCTCTCTTCTTTTCCCATTTGTACAAAATGACAAATATGGGATCGCTGGAACTCTACCTCCACCAGAGATCATAGGTGACAAAGAAGAATATGAAATTGAGTGAATTCTAAACCACAAAGGACACCCAGGCCAAAGATCATATTTAGTACAATGAAAAGGGTACTCCACCATGGAAAACACCTGGTGTTACGATCTCTGACAGAGATTGTCTCGGTCACCGGAAGGACTGTTTTTGCACAACTTGCTGGCTTTGGATGGGGAATGGATATGATGTGGACGTGTTAGACTCTCCTCCTGAGGATGAACCAGAATGGCCGGTAGCAGATGAGTGGTGATGAAGTCATGGATTGAAAATCGCTTGGACAGACCCCCCCTTTTCCTTTTGATACCCAAAAGCTGAGTTCCTATTTCCACCTCAGTATTGGGGACACTTTAGGTCATTGATCTACTTCAGATCTTCTGTCAATGACCTCTCCATTGATGTACCAATACTTCGGCTCTCCTCATGGAGGCCTCATTCCCTTATCTTCCATTCCTCTATTCCAGTATGTCGGGCATCACCAGCCCCTTTTCATTTACCTTATCTTCAGACTACCTCATTCCTTGCCTCATGTGAGGTGTAGCATTTGTGGATCTCGATCTGCAGTGCCTCTTCCTTTCCATAATAGGGATCTATACCTTAGGGGATCACTATAAATACGGTAGCCGTCTGTACTTGTAGCCTCAGCTAGATCTACGCAATCACAAGTGTGGTGTCTAGTTTCCTCAGTGTGAAAGAGTCACTGCAGCGATTACCTTTGGATTTCTACTAGTCTTCATGCTACTATCGAGTGCACACTGCGATAAAGGATCAGACTAGGTGTCACACTTGTCCAGCATAACAGTAGCAGAGTGCATGGTGGAGTTATGATGGAATTCTGCGATGGAAAGAAGATCTATCCATTTATTAGGTAGGTTTGTGCAGAATATCAGTAGGTAGTTTTCTAGTTCCTGGTTTACTTGTTCCATTTCTCCATTGGTTTGTGGGTGATAAGCAGTGGAAAGGGCTACATCATATTCCAATAGGCAGGCAAGTTCTCTTGTAAAGGCAGAAGCAAATTGTGGTCTGCAATCTGAAATACATTTGTTATGTAGGTCAAATCTTTTGAATATATAGTGGAGGAAGAGATTCACTATTCCTTCTGCAGATACTGTTTTGTTGGTTGGAATGAAAATTACCCCCCAAGTAAGGCCATGGTCAACCATGACCAAAATGCTGTCAGAACCATTACTTAAAGGAAGATCAGTAATAAGATCCATGGAGATATGTTGGAATAGGTAGGTGGCAGTGGTGGAGATGGGGGATAGTGGAGGTGCAACTGGGTGGGTGAGAACCTTGTTGGCCTGGCAGGTAGGGCATCCTGTGATAAATCGGCAAATGAAAGAAGTCATACCAGGCCACCAGTAGTTTTTTGAGAGCATTTGGATGGTTTTGTATTGACTGCTATATCCTCTGGCAACAGAATGGTGGAGGGAGTGTACTAAGGGATGGTGGGAATTTTCAGGGACATATAATCTTTTTTGATAGTATAGTTTGCCTTCATTATACGTCCAATCTTTAGAAGAGGATCAGGGCAAAGGAGCAGTTATGCCATTATCAAGGTATTGGAGTGCTTTGAGGACTAATGGGTTGGATGGGGTGGAGTTGATAATCTTTTCCTGAAGAGCAAGGTCAATCTCTCTGATGAAAAGATCATCAGGGAGCAGAAGTAGGTCATTATTATCAGTTGCAGTAGATGGTTGGTTTTTGCAAGAGAGGGCATCAGTAGGAGATAAGTCCTTCTCCAGAATGTGGTGGAAAGTGAGGTCATAGTCTTGTAGGAATAGTTGCCATCTGGCATGTTGCCTGGTGAGTTGTCATGGTTCTTTAAAGTACAATAGATTTTTGTAATCCATTAGAATCATTACTTGGTTTTCTGTTCTATGCAGATAATGTCTCTAATCCTCTAATGCATGGATTACTCCAAGTAGTTCTTTATTATAGATGTCATAATTCCTCTCAGCAGAGGATAAGGTGGAAGATCTGTATGAACATGGATGAAGGTCTCTGTTACTGTCTTTTTGCATGAGAATTCCTCCTGTGGCTCCTAATAATGCATCAGTCATTATATAGAATGGTTTCTTGGGGTTGGGGATGAATAACATGGAGCAACTGAGGAAATGTTTCTTTAGAGTTAGAAACATGTCATTTTCTTTCAGGGTCCATTGCCAGAGTTGGTTCTTGGTGGTGAGATTCACTAGAGGTCAACAGATGTCAGAGAATCCTGGGATGAATTTTCGATAGAAGTTGCAAAACCCCAAAAAAGATCTAGTTTCTTTGACAGTGGTAGGGGGGAGCCACCCTTCTATGGCATTTAGTTTAGTGGGATCCATGGATAGTTCATCTCTAGAAAGGATCATTCCAAGGTAATCTACCTTTGATGCATCAAATGTGCACTTCTCCAGCTTTAGGTAGAGTTCATGTTCCATCATTCTTTGCAAGACTTTTTGGGTTCTTTTGTCTTGTAATTCTTGGGAAGAAGAGTGGACTAATAGGTCATCCATATATATGATTAGCCATCCTTCCATAATATAGTCTGCAAATATGTTGTCCATCAGGGCTTGGAAGGTTGCTGGGGAATTACACAATCCAAAGAACATGATGGTCAATTTGAATAATCTGAAGAGGGTAATAAATGCTGCCTTCCATTGATCTTCTGGTCTAATGAGGACATTATTATATCCCCACCTTATATCCATTTTGGTGAAGATTTTGGATCCTTTAACTTTGTTGACTAAATCAGATATGAGGGGCAAGGGGTAAGCATTCTTAACCATATGGGAATTGAGATATCGGTAATCCTGACAGAGTCTAAGTTTACCATCTTTCTTGTCAATGAAGAAGAAGGGAGAAGCTTGTGGGGATTTGGATGGTTTTATCTTTCCAGTAGCTAACAGTTCATTTAAGAATTTCCGGCATGCTTTACTTTTGGTGAGATTAAGGGGATAGTTTTTAGCTCATTTCAGAGTGAAGGAGTTGTCCAGGTCAATTTGGTGGTCATACAGTCTGGATGGAGGAACAGAATGGGTTGCTTCTTTGGAAAACAGTTTTTAATACTTTTCAAAATTTTTTTTGGGAGTTTTACTTCTTTCTTCTCTTCATTTATTGCTAGTTTGGTAGATTTTGTGGTTTTCCTTATTTTCTTGAAATCTTCTTTATCACCACAATGTTGAATTACTACCTCCTCAGTTGGGTGTGATAGATTGCAGAATAGATATTTGACCAGGTATCTTTGTGGTTCTGTATCTTCTCATTTGGCAGGAGTTCTTTCTGGAATTGACAGTTCTCCCATTGCCCAATTGATGTCTGGGTTGTTTTTCTTTAACCATGTCATCCCTAGGATAAGATCAGTTTTTCCACATCCTATGATTATAAATGTTCTCTTTTCCTTTCTTCCTGTTATCTCCAGTTCTACCATGGTTTTGTATTATATTTCTCCTCCAGCATTCTTGGTTCTATTGGCATTAATAGCATTTCATAGTTGTCATAGTCTTTCCAGGGGCAGGTTATGCCATTTTGTGAAAGATTGATCCAAGAAACAGTTGGTCACTCCACAGTCTACTAGGGCCTTTGTTTTTATCATGGTTCTTCTGTCTAGGTCATGTACAAGAATCAGGATTTGGATTGCATCGGGGTCTTTGAATACTAGTACAGACAGAAGTCTAGGGAGTCGTGATACAATTTTGTGCCCCCTTCTTAAAAACCCTTTACTTTGGCAATGTGGGTGATCATTTCTGAGAAGGCAGATTGAACTTCCACCTTTGCCACTGTTTCTTCTTTTCCTTCATCATCTACCTCCATTGGTGTATAATCTTCATCATACACCTGCTTTAATACTCAAAAAAGATCATCGTGATTAACCTTTTTCTTGCTAGTAAGCTTTTTTACATATTCATCAGCTACCCCAGCTGGTTCCTCTTTTACTTCCTGGACATTTTCCTGAGGTTTTGCTTGAGTTCCTCAGCTATTTCCTTGTCCCTGAGGACGATTCCTAGGGTGTTTTCTGGTGGAACAGCCAATCTTATGGCATATGAAATATCGGTTCTCCCTGATGTGTTTGGCTTTTTCGACAGGGGTAAGTCTGATAGCATCTATGTCCATGGTGTTTCGGTCCTTAGATCTTCCTTCTCCTCCAGTCCCAGAGTAGGAGAGACAGTTTCCTCATAAGTCCTGCTCTCATTCTATTTATCTCATTCTTTGGTATAATTTATCAATCCATTCCTTGAGAGTGTCCAGTTCTTTTACCAGGACTATGGGGGAGGAAATATCAAAGTTTAGCCCTTTGACAAACCATTCACACAGTGCACCTTCACTCTTTTCTTTAGAGTTGGTGGCTTCTAATTGGAAATCTTGGATGTATTTCTATAAGTTGGCAATAGTGGATGGTCCTCATTTTATATGCATCTGGGTTAATTTTCTTTGGCTGTCCTTATGGGATTCTTCTGGGACAAAAGAGTTGGAGAAGTTGATAGCAAACTTTTCCCAAGTCATCTTTTTCTTTTCTTCATTGGTTATGGTGTCATTCGAGGTATACCATCCTTCTGTGAATACTCTTTCTCTCCCTTTACTCATTTTGTTAAGGGTGGTTAAGATTTTCCTCTGGTGAGTGTTGTAGAGATCTTCATTTAAGAGGAAGTAGGCAGTCATAGATAAGATCCACCACTTAGCATCCTCGGCCTTTCCTAAAAAATCTGCTGGGCATCCTGCTCAGAGTTCCTTTGTTTGTGTAGACATTTTCTTCTTAGGTGGTATTGGTATTCCAAGGGTAAAGTCTTGATCCTCTTCATCAAGGTCTACCTGAATCGGTTCTGGTCCTGGGGTGGGTGGTCTGCTCTCATGAGACTCTGGCTCCCTTTTCGAATTATCCAGAGATAAAAATGGTAGTTCAACAGGTATAGGAAATGGATCCCTTCTGGCGAAGACAGTCTCAATAGTAGGGATCAGAGATGCAGGTTCTGATGAAGAAGGTCATTGATGTGAGTGGAATTGACCAGTGAGGGGTGGATGACATGTCCCAGCAATTCTGCTTCTTCTTGGGATTTGAATAGATCAAAGAGGAACTGGGGTGTTATGCTGGACAAGTGTGACACCTAGTCTGATCCTTTATTGCAGCATGCACTCAATAGTAGCACAAAGACTAATAGAAATCCTGAAGAGTTTGATTGCTGCAGTGACTCTTTCACACTGAGAAAACTAGACACCACACTTGTGATTGCATAGATCTAGCTGAGGTTATAAGTACAAATGGCTACCATATTTATAGGAATCCCCTGTGGTATAGACTCTAGTTATGGAAAGGAAGAGGCACTGCAGATTGAGATCCACAAATGCTGCACCTCACATGAGGCAAAGAAATGAGGTAGTCTGAAGATATGGTAAATGAAAAAGGGGCATTGATGTCCAACATACTGGATAGGAGAAATGGAAGATGGAACCATGAGGCCTCCATGAGGAGAGCTAAAGTAAAGGTACATCAATGAAGAGGTCATTGATAGAAGATCTGAAGTAGATCAACAACTGAAAATGTCCCCAATACTGAGGTGGAGAAGGGAACTCAGCTTTTGGGTATTGAAAATGAAACAAAGGGTCTGTCTGAATGACTTTCAGCCCACCATTAAGTTCACTCATCAGCAATAGGCCAAGCAGGCTCTTCCTCAGGTGGAGGGTCGAGCTCATCCACATTGTAACCATTTCCCATCCAGAGCCAGCACATGGTGCAAAAGCAATCCTTCCTGTGGCTGAGATAATCTCGATCAAAGATCATAACATGGGGTGTTTCTGATGGCCTCAGCTTGGTCATCTGGTTGGTGGGAGTCTGAGTTGGAATCCACCAGAATGGTATACCTTCCTGATGAAATCTTGCCTGTTAATGGGTATCCTTCTTATAGATACAAGGGGTGATAGTTCAGCTAGATCTATTGTTATGCTGGACAAGCATGACACCAAGTCTGATCCTTTATTGCAGCATGCACTCAATAGTAGCATAAAGACTAATAGAAATCCTTTGAATAAGATTGCTGCAGTGACTCTTTCACACTAAGGAAACTAGACACCACACTTGTGATTGCATAGATCTAGCTGAGATTACAAGTACAGACAGCTACCATATTTATAGTGATCCCCTAAGGTATAGATCTGATATAGAAGGGAAGAGGCACTGTAGATTGAGATCCATAAGTATTGCTCCTCACATGAGGCAAAAGAACAAGGTAGTTTAAAGATAAGGTAAATAAAAAGAGGGCATTGATGCTCAACACACCAGATCAAGGAAATGGAAGGCATAATAATGAGGCCTCCATGAGGAGAGCCAAAACTATGATACATTAACAGAGAGGTCATTGAGAGAAGATCTGAAGAAGATTAACTACCAAAAACATCCCCAATACTGAGGTGGAAGAATAAACTCAGCTTTTGGGTATCAAAAGAAGAGATAAGGATCCCCCTTGAATGACTTTTAACCTGCCTAATCTATTCACTCCTCAGCAACTGGCCAGGCTGGCTCTTCCTTAAGTGGAGGGTCAAGTTTTGTTTATCTACATCATATCCCTTCCCCATCCATAACCAGCATGTTGTACAAAAACAGTCCTTCTGATGATCAAGATAGTCCCGATTGAGGATTGTAACAGGGTTCATTGATCAACTTTCCACCCACTTAGTTAATCCACTCATCTGCTATAGGCCAGGTGGGTTCCTCCTCCAATGGAGGATCTAACTCATCCACATCATATCCATTTCCCATCCATAACCAGCAAGAGGTGCAAAAGCAGTCTTTCCTATGTCCTAGGTAATCTCGATCAGAGATTGTAACAGTCAATCACCTTCTGTGGGGAATGGGGTGGCTCTTCTTGGGTAGTCCACATGGTGTATGACAGTTGGTTTTGGCAGAATATTCCAAGGTATGTTTCTAGCTCCTGATTTACTTGTTTGGTTTCTCTATTGGTTTGGGAGTGGTAGGCCATAGAGAGGGCTATGTCATATTTAAGAAGGCAGGCCAGTTCTTTGGCAAATACCAATGTGAATTTGGAGCCCCTATTAGATATGACCTTAGAGTGTAGTCTGAATTATGAGAACACATGCTTAAAAAATAAGGTTGCTACTCCTGCCACATCAACCAATTTGTTTGTAGAAATGAAATTTGCCCCCCAGCTAAGTCTGTGGTCCACCATAACTAAAATAGAGTCTATGCCATCCAAAGGGGTAGATCTGTGATGAGATCCATGGAGATCATGTGGAACAGATGAGGGCTGGTGGCAGGAATGGGGATTAGAGGTGGTTTTACCAGATTGTTTACATTTTTGTTTTATTGGCAAACTGGGCATCCCACTATGAATTTTCAGACAAATGTGGTGAGACCAGGCCACCAATAGCTGTGTGTCAAAAGTTGGATGGTTCTGTACTGTCCACTATGGCCTTCTACTGCTGAATAATATATTGGATTAGGTCTTTTTGAGAATCTGGGGGGATGTACAATTGGTGGTGGAAGTACAGTTGTCCATCTTCACATGATCAATCTGAGAAGTGTATTCCATCTGGGATATGATTTTCATGATAGATTTATTGTAGGGCTTGGAGTACTAGTAAATTACATTTGGAGGACTTCTGTATTTTTTTCTGCTATTGTGATGTTGATTTGATTGGTAAATATTTCTTCCAGTAGAAGGATTAGTTGATTGTTGTTATTGAATAGATCTGGATTGGGGAGTCATGATAGGGCATCAGCAGGATCCATTTGGATTCCTGGAAGATAATGAAACCTTAGATTGTAATCCTGAAGAAATAGTTGCCATCATGCATGTCATTCTGATAGTCTCCTTGCCTCCTTGAAGTACTGGAGGTTCTTGTGATTGGTAAGGAGGGTTACTGGGTGTCTGGTTCTAGTAAGATAGTGTCTCCATTCATCCAGTGTGTGGATTACATCTAATAATTTCTTATTGTAGATGTTATTGTTTCATTCTGTGGGCAATTAGGTGGATGATTGGTAGGCACATGGGTGGAGGTCTCCATTTTTATCTTTCTGCATTAGGACCCCTTCAGTTCTCACTAGTGAGGCATCCATCATAACAAAAAAGGATCTATTGGTGTTTGGTATTTGAAAGACTGGTTTAATCAAGAACTGCTTTTGTAGGTCCCTGAATGCCTTTTCCTGTTCCTTTCCCCAGTCCCATTTCTTCTTCTTTTTCATTAGTTCTATCAGGAGTTTTGCCCTAGTAGAGAGGTTGTGTATAAATTTTCTATAAAAGCTGCAAAATTCTAGGAATGATCTTGTTTCCTTGACTGAGGTGGAGGTTCCATTTGTTGATAGCTCAGAGTTTTGTTGGGTACATTTCTATCTGGCTCTCTTTGATGATCATTCCCAGGTACTCCATCTCCATAATGTCAAAGGAACATTTTTCCAGTTTTAGATAGAGTTTATGCTTCATCATTTGCTCTAGTACTTTCCTAATTCTTTCATCATAAGTGCTTTGGTCTGCAGAGTGAATGAGAAGGTCATCCATGTAGATAATCAGCCATCTTTTGGCTAGATAATTAGCAAAAATATTGTCCATTAAAGCCTGGAAGGTTATGGGGGAGTTGTAGAGTCCAAAGAACATTATAGTTGGTTTAAATAGTCCTATGGGCATAATAAAGGCTGATTTCCACCTATCTTCCAGTACAATCCTAATGTTGTTATATCTCTATTGGACATCCATTTTAGTGAAGATTCTGGACCCTTTAAGTTTGTTGATAAGATCTCCTATTAATGGCAATGGGTAAGCATTCTTAACTGTGTGCTCATTTAGGTATAAATGTTATGCTTGAGCCGGGTAGGCCCAAGTATAGCCCTTATATCCCTACACAGAGAGCAGAGATGAGGATGAAAGGGAAGGGAAAAGGTAAGTTCTGAGGGGCGGACAGAGAAGAGGGATGATGATGGATGAGGGTTAAGGAGGGCATCACCAGGGTCAAGGGAATGCAATGGATATCGCCATGGGATCAACTAGGCAAAGAGGGCTGCCATAGTACTATCAAGAAGATGGCTTGAGAATGGAGGTTGGTATCGGAGAGAGCCATCAGTAGTCAAGGGGTTGGTGATGTGATGAAGGGGAAACAAGAGTAGAGGAACATCACCAATAGTCAATGTGGACTTTCAGCAAGTCATTGAGAGGTAAAGTCATTAAGAGAATACTTGCTAATGGGAGGGAATCTTTCAGGGAAATGACAGTCAGATGTCTGAGGTGAGCAGATGACAATGAAATGGTATAAGTGATGGATTCAAGGAGGTAGAGGATACAGGGATGTCAAGGAGTCATGACTGGAGATGGTAGGGAATTATGCAAGGGAGGTCTAAGATGGGGAACTATGGTACAGAGGAAGCCGCTATATATAGTAATCAGGGAAGGCGGCTGTGTAGTACAAGAAAGGAAACAGGATAGAGGGGACTGATGATAAGTCATGGTGACAAGTCATCAGAATGTCCAAGAATACAGTGGAACATCAAAGAAGTGCTGACTTAGCTAGAAGAATGGAAGATGATCTGAGATCAGGGGCTAAGTCAGGGAGAACAGATAAACCAAGATAATAATGGAATGGATGAGTCAGAAGGGTCAAGGGTTGAACCAAAATAAGAGATAAGGAATGACTCATCCATGACAAATATACAGTGAGTAATCAGATCAAAGGAAGTGTCTATGACAAAGGGGAATCAAGTAAGCATGAATGACAAAGAATAGATGAGTCAATAGAAACGGAGTATATTCACATGGAATACAAGGGGACTCATCTATGAAGTGGCAAGTAAGTCGAGAGTAATAAAGATCAAAGAAAAAGAGTAGTCCATATAGCACTCAGCTATGTCCCAAGGACAAATCATAACAATAAATAGTTGTTATGGAATGGTGGAGGAGACCTCTGATGCCCTACCTGGAACTGTTGGATGCCCCATCTTTTTCCTCATCATTTTAGAAAGGAGACTTAGAGATCAAGCCCTTCCTCACTGAGAAGTGGAACAGAAACACCAATGCCTGAAGTATGGAGGTTCCCATGGAGAATATCCCTCCAATGTGGGAAAATGAACCATGGTATGACTGAGACTGTTACGATTTCTTTCTTCTTTTATGTGTAACCATTATTTTGACTTAGCCTTTCTTCTCCACTTGGATAATCCTACAAGGATAAGTCCAATTCATATTCAGGCTGAGTCATATTCTTTTATTCTTGCTTAATCATTCCTACCTTGTAATTGGCCCAATTACTCAGTTGTTACCTGTTATCATGAGTCATCTCTCTTCTTTCTGACTCATCGATTACTCTTTAGTATTCCATCGCATTCTATATGACTCATTTATGGACAGCCTCATTTCCATTCAAGGCAGCATTTCCACACTGCCTCTTCTTCCCTTACACTATATAAGACCATCTGTACACTGCCATGTACTCTAGTCTAGTTCTCCCTTACAATCACACATCTTGTGTTTGTTCCTCCATCAGACTCCTGAGTGTTCTCTTCCACTCAGTCTTCCTGACCCCAGTTTTCATCCTACTCTGAGTGGATGCTACCCTTTTTGAACTCCACAAGTATTCACTAGATGATACTCTATCCCGAACCCTTAACCCTAAGGACTATGCTTGGGCCTACCCAGTACAAGTGTAACAGAGACCATAAAGACTTGATGGACTTCAGAGAGTGAAAAGGGAACTCTTTTTCCTTCTTCTAATTACTAATATTTTCTCCACACTTGATTGCTTTGGGCATAGAACTCCACACCACCTAAAGCAATCAAGGTTTTATTTTTCCTTTTATGATAAATAGCTACATTAAGGTTCAGATCCAAACTAATGGGGAATCTTCTCACATAGCCCTTCCTCTTTTATCCATAAGCTGTGGTAAGCAGATATTAAACTCAATTCTTTTATAGATGACTTCTATTTCATCTTTCAATTTAGAAAGAGCCTATTCCTTTTTGGATAAGGTTTGGCTTATCTAAACTGAGTCCTATCCCCATATATAAAGTGTTGCCCTTGTATAGTAGTTTCCTTAGCTAAATTCTATGCAACCTTATGTGAAGCTAATGCAATACCTTGAAATGGTGGATGGTTTACTATTTTTCTAGAGAGTTCTAGTGTGACAGGTGCTAGCCCTGCACCTTATCTTATCTTCTGAATTCCATGACACCCAGCAGGCAATTCTTTCCATTTGTGTCCAGTATGGACATCACATCTCACAAGCTGATAAGATTATCACAGCCCAGCTAAAGCTGTATGTTCTGTCGTCTGCAACCAAAGAATGGACCTCGGCTACTCCTCCCCCTATTTCGTGAGAAA
>JBBPJU010000356.1:0-25581 GCA_038088875.1 Austroboletus festivus
GCACTCTCCAGTGCAGGAGGCGGCACAGGCCTAGTTGAGGACAGGGTCATAGGGTGATGTCAGTTTAGTGTGGCCCTGAGGGGGGCAGCAGACGGGTGCACACAGGGGTCAGAGTCTAACTCCATGGCATCACCCTTGTCACCTGCATTTCTCTGGTGATCCTTGGCAACACTAGGGGGATTGATGGGATCAACAGGCACCATAGGTGGTTAGTGCTGAGTAGTAGATTGGGTGACAGGGAAGGGCACACGAGATGGGAGTGGAACTGGTTGGTGAGGGTTGATCTCCAGGTCCATGGAGGTGACTTGCTGGCTTGCATTTCCTGGAGCTTGATTAAGAGTTGGTGGTGGGGGATTGATGAGAGGTATATATGATTGGTGTGGGTTTGGTGTTCTGGTATTCAGAAGGGACATAGTAGAGGGTACACAAGGTGGTGGTGAGGGATGGTCTGGTGCTGCCATGGATTTATGTTGGGAAGTGGTCAGTGGCATAGGAGGTGAGGGGCTGACTGGCATGGCATCAAGTGAATGCCAGGTAGATGATTGAATGTTGTGGGGGAGGATTGAGGGTGGTGGAGTGGGCATGGCATCAGCTCCATGTTGAGCCAGGGAAACTGTAGGCCCTAGAGGTGTAGAAGGGCCTAGGGTACCACTTTGGTGTTTTACTAGGTTAGATGAGTCCTGATGCACATCCTTAGAGGGACGAGGACAGGGGGGACCCATGTGCAGTTCAAAACCATATCCACCTGGGAGAAGGGCAGTGTTGATAGTCATTGCGTCTGAAAGTGCTCGCTCAATGGAGACCACCTCCTCGTGTGAGGAGGGTGAGGTCTCATGAGCCCAATAGGGTGATCACAGTCATACATTGGATACACCTAAGAAATGATGAAACAATGTGGCTTGAGAGATTACTGCAACTGACCTGAATGGGGACATGGACTCAATGACCAACTATTTCGCCTGCGAAATTCAGGTTGGGATGCAAAGTGGAGGCTTCGGGATGATGGGCACGAGGGGGTGCTTGTGTTTAATGAATCAGTGGTTTCGCCATCGCCATCAGAGGTTGAACTCTGAAATGGTATCTCTATGGCACACCAGACAGGCTCGGAAGCACTTACATCAGGAGGTGGTGCCTCATCAGCAGACTGTCACATCTGAGGTGTTGGTGAATTGTGCCAGGAAATTTGTAAAGTATCTGTCTCTGAAGTATTGATTTTGCAATTTCATGCAGCAAAGAGAACATAGGGGGTGTAGGCCATATGGTGAGTTGGAGCTTCCACTGCTTTTGCATGGGCCACCAGACTGGCTCGATGGGAAGGGACCAAGGGCACATGACTCAGGTTGTTGCCCAATCCCTGAACACTTTGCCCGGCCTGCATAGCATGCTTGTCAATGAGATGGATGAGGTAGTTCAGTACCTATGGCTTTCATGATCAATGCCAAGGTGCGCACTGCGCTACCCAGGGAGAGCTGCTCTGAAGCAGAGGTTCCAGGTTCTTGGGATCCTTTGGATGACATTTATTGAAATGTTGGTAGAATGAAAAGCTGAATTAATGGAAATCAGTGGATAAGGAATGACAACATTGCAGTATTATAACACTGAGTGCTCACAATTATTACAAACCGAAATGGAATCTGGAGGGGTGCCGTTAAGCCTGGAGACTATGACAACGCATTAGGGGTACATGACCTATCTTATTATTTGATCTCAAAGCTGAAGAGGCCATAACCTGACATGCAGCTGTTTTGTGCGATTATTTGCACTTTTACATTCTACCCCACTCAACTAAGTACATTGCATACTATGAATGTGACTACATAACAGTGAGTGGCTTGCACAGTTAGTAGGGATCATGGCAAAGAGTGGAAAAGTGATTGTAGTAAATAGTGAGTGGTGATGAGTATCGATCAATGACTGGTCATGACGATATCTACTGCTACCAGTAGTTTTAGTAGATACATGTGATCGAAAAGATTGGCCATCCTTGATGGTTGCAAGGAGTACTAATCTGATCTAAATATATGAACCTAAATACAGAAACACTTGCTTATCAATGATGAACGAAACGGCGATGAGACTTACCAATGCCAGACTTGATGGAGGCTACCATAATATCACAATTGGGCATTAGATCATTTGCGTTGTGAGGCTAATCACAATGGAAGTCATTAGGAAGGGCAACAAGGATACATGATCATGACGATGCACCCAATCATAAGACCACACAATTAGGGGATAACATTGGCAACAATAGCTTGTTTAGAGTTCTTACAGTCTCTGCTCTTTGGTTCTCTTGTGTTGTATTACACCAGTCTACTAATATTATACTAGTATATGCTACTATGAAATAGAGTGGGTAAGTGAGGAACAGGTAAGTGAGGAGTGGGTAAGTGAGAGAAAGCGGCAAAAGCAATGTGAGATAATCTGAAGTTAAATAGTGAATGGCGATGATTGATCATGTGCATTCCGAATGAGATATATAAAGTACACTACATGAGTGGAGTTTGTTAATCAGTTAGACTTTGTCCTAGCCAACTCCTAGGATAGTAATGGCAACAAACAATTGAGTGTGTACAATTGAGTAATTGTCTGGGGGATCAGTAATCATATTAGATTAGTATTTAGGTATGGGTTTGATTTTTGCTCGTAAGAAACTTCAAATGCCGAAGGCAACATCACACTGGAAATACCATTGTCACTTCCCCCTCCTGACAAGTCACTGCATTTTTCCATATGAATGCCCTCTACTGTCTGCCCCTACTATCACACCTCTCAAATTATTCCCTCATGACAAACTGTTTAGACTTGATCTTGATCAAGAAATGGCAGTTGATGGTCCTGACTCCTTGGCAGCCAGGGTCTTGATACTCAAGCCTCAAGGGGAGGTATCATGGATCAACAGGGGTGGCTACAACCTACAAGAGAAACTCAGCTGGTCACTCAGTGAGTACGACAAGGTCCACATGAGTATACTCAACAGTTAAACATGACAACTTACTGATTACACTAGGGCTATATTGCTCAGCTAGCCCATGAGCATCTAAATGTCCGAAAGCCCTGGAGTAAACAAACAAAAGAGCAGCTTGATATAGTGTTTCAGAAGGTAAGCCACTTACTCACACTAATAATCATTACTGACATAGTCAGTCGAAGGAACAGTACCCTCGTCTGTTGGAATATGATGGAAACTGGGTTGCCTCTGATTTCCTGTGCATTTACTTGAAGAATTCTGCAGGTAGGAGTGGATCTGAATAGCAGAGAAATTGTATTATGTTGTACTAATAGAATTTCTATGTATGTCATTCAACCAGTATAATCTCCTCCCACTGGAAACTCATCTTATCAAGACCCTGAGCCTTTTTGATGGTGACAGTCTTGTCTTTCTTGGTCACCTTCATGATTTCCAATACTGTCCCCATCATGTTGCCTTTGAGGACCATACACAAAGTTCCCTTTTTGGCAGAGGGAACAGGCTCTAATGTAGCTTCTGGGATCTGGACATGCTTTATTGCCACCCCTTTCATGTGGGATGTTATAAAGGTGGCAAGTTTTCCAGGCTCAACAGGTTCTGTTGTTGGTGTCAGGAATGGGCTGGGTGTTTCTGTGCAGGCCCAGTAATCAATGTACAGACTGTTCCAACCCACTGTGATCTTGAAGACCGTGTGATAGGTCTGAAGGGCAGATAATACAGCCAAATTGCAAAGAAAAGTGAAGCCTGTGCATACATCAATGAAATCCTTTGAGGGTGGATTGTCTTTGAGAGAACCGTACCTGGATTTGTGCTTGACAAAGTTGTGGTGGTTTCACCTGCATTCACCACCCAAGGGTTACTGAGACTACTGTCCATGTCAGATGGTTGTGGTTCAACAGGTGGTGGCAAGGGAGGGGGAGTGGCTGCCCTTGGGGCTTGGTCTAAAATCCACAAATGCAAAAAGGCAGCCAAGACATTGGTTAGCTGACTCGATGTCAATGATGTGCCTGCCAGGGTAGTTGCAGAGTCAGCTCTGAAAGTAAGTTAGTTTAGAGGTCACATAAATTTCATGGACACTTCTCACCTGGGTATAACAATCCACCTTGGAACATTCACAGGTGGTTGGCATGTATGCAAGACAGTGCACATATCACTACTTAGAGTGACAAGTGTTCCTCACCAGCCCTTGAAATGTCCAAAGATGATAAGGACTTCTTTTCTGCAGTGTCTCTCAAATGGATCAGGTCTGCCTTGCACTTTGTTAAATGCCATGGTGGCAATAGATACTGTGAATACAAGCTTCTCAGGGGTTAGCTTATGGGCCACTCATATTGTTGAATACTTCACCAGAGGGGTTCCGCCATAGTCAATTGTCACTGTCCTAGCTGGTACATCAACTCCGTGCACAATCCCAGTCTTTCTGCACCATTCTCCCTGCACTACCAGCACTGTATCTCCAGGGATTGTGTCATATCCATGCCCAGATGCCCACTGCAAGATGTGGGAATCATTGACTATTGTTGAGCTTTCTGGAGTGATCATGCCAAATGGAGCCCACAAGCACTGGTCGGGCTGATATGACTCGAAGCAATGGCCCCCTGCTGTTATCTGTCGCCAAGTCAGATAAAGTGTGCCATACACTGTTCTAAAATGTATGGTTTCCAGCTTTGAGGAGGTGATGGTGACCATGCCATCAGAAGAGATCTCCATAACATTTCCCCATTCACCTTCATGCTATGGGAGAGTTGATGATCCGGGGATAATCCGCACAACGTTGCCAACAGAGTAAAGGTGGCATAAATTAGGAGTATGTATCTTTTGAACATGACCATCAGTTTCCACCAATGCAGATCCATTTTGGGAGTCAAGCAAGATGAGGGTACCTATAGCACCTCGATGCTCTGTGTCATTGATCTCAAGCCTGTCAGCTTCATGCCAGAAACAGGTGTGGTAGCATTGCAGGGTTGTAGCATAGAAGACCGGGTCGCACTGTGAGAGGATATGATAGTCAATCTGTTGTGGGGAGGGCTTGAGCAAATGAGTTACTCGGTTCTTATGAACCGACAACAGCTGAAGGCTGTGGATGTATGTATGGCCCTTGTACACATAGGAGTGTGGACCATGAGACCCCGAGGCAACAGAAGCATTTGGAAAATCCTCTCTCTGGAAGAGATGGCAAGCTTTACTGTCTTGTCCAATTTCTGTGGCACATTCAGAGGCTGGGATGTTGCTGTATAGCTGCCTTCTTCGAGTGTCTTTCAGATCATGTGAAGTCACCAGCAGCTTGAGCATTTGTGATTCTCTGTTGTAAGACCACCTGTACCCTACATCGCCACAATAGCGCCCCTGATTGCATATCATGAACCACCCAGGGATCTTGAGATCTTGCGGCTGGGGCAAAATGGAGGGGACTTCCTCATCAGGGACATGAGACCAGCTCTGGATAATCCCATAATGTGAGGAAGGGACTATGTGAATGAAATCATTCAGGTACAGAGCCTTTAGCATGATGTGATTGTGCAGAAATGGGTGTTTGAAGGCATGAAGCCTATTGGCCTTCCACACAGCAAGCATGTATGGTATGCTAGTATCTTGTGAGGGATCAGAGATGTGTTATGGTTCACACTACAGTGAAGACACACTGACCTCGAATCTTGATGAGCCAAGCTCGCATAGGAGCATTGGGTTGAAGAGTGCTAACATCTTTGGATGAAGGGAAAAATACATTAGAGGGGAAGAGGGTTGAATTGTCGATAAGATGGATGTGCTGTTTGAGTGTAGTCTGCATGAACTCTGCAGCACGTTCTGCAGGAGGGAACTGTGCCAGATGTGATACAACCAATTCCCAGTACTATATTCTCATGCATTTCCTATTCTGCTTATCCATCCACTCAATCAGTTTGTCATGATCAATGATCTGAGCCGCCCAGTCACAGATCAACCACCACATGTCTGCTGAACTCAGAGTGGCACAATCATCCAAGTATTTGTCAGATTCTGAGATTTCAGGCAATGTGAATGGGGTGGGGCCAGCACCATCTGTTGCAGACGATGCAGATGGAGTGGGTTCAGTGCTATCAGTTGCAGACATGGCAAAATGAGGCACATATCGATGTGTGATCGCATTGACTACATCGTCTAACCAGGGGGCACCTTGGTGTGAGGTTGGGTGAGGAGCTTGCACAATGAGTTCCTTGTGCTCCTGAAAAACCTTCTTCTTCAGATGCAGGAGCTCGTCCATGTTCACAACATTGTTGTCATCATGGGTGTAAATGGCTAAGAATGCATCCTGCCATTCGTCCCAATTCCAGTGGTCCCTGAAGTACTTCAGAAGTTCTTCCTTGAGCTGAGGGTGAGTCAACTTATTGGCGAGAAAATGCTTGAAGAACTGCCAGCCCTTGGGGTCTGATCGAGCAGGCAGCGGTTTGTCAAGGTGCTTGCGGTTGTCAATAAAGGAATCTAGGGAGAATCTTAGGTGTCTTTACACTAGGTAGTACTCATGACTTACAGGCATCCTCCTCCTCGGCCTCATCAGACCTTTCACTATCTTTGCCAACATTGGCCTCCAAATCAAGGAAAAAATTATGCTAAAGGCCATTTAGAGTGAACTACACATTGATTTCTAACAATGTACAGTATGGCGACATGCACAGTGTGTGCAACATGCATCGCTGTGGCCAGCGGGACTGGCAGCTTTTCACTTCTTATTTCCTTGATTTCCTACATTGGACATTGGTATTGATTTTACTACCATTATTACTACTACACTTGTGTACTTGTATACTGGGAGGAAAGGAATAAACATCCAAGTCCACTACCCATTAAATAGTGAACACCAATTTGGGAGGTGTAGGAATATATTGAGTATTCACCACCAACTCCACTAAACTAACAATAGAATATTGATGTCTGTAAATGTAGTGGGTGTGGATGTGGGGGTGGAGGTGGCTAATTGGATCTCATGCTCCAGTTCCAAAGGAGCTTTGGACATATGACCCACTTGAGATGCATGGAAATTGACCCCAAGAGCAGTGAGCTCCTTGAAAGACAGGGTGGGATCAAATGGCTTGCAGATAAGCTGAATATTGAAAAGCGGATCGTGTATGGGCTCCCCTTGTAAGATCACAGTCATGATGGAGGAATCAGTGGGTGAATGACCTGCCACAGAAACCTTCCTGTTGAAAACATTGGGCAGCTCTCTGAAAGTGCACAATACGTGAGGATTGGACCATAGAAAGGTTATCAAAAGATTAATGACCACACATACAACAGAAAAGGTGATAATTTGCTTGATCGACCCCCCAGTTCCAACATTCCGAGGTGCAGAAGGCACGGATTTACGCATCTGCTTTCACAATTAAGGCTAACTGCTCATGTGCAAGATAATGCATGAACCTTGTTTCCCACAAGCCATACCTTCACACTGCTATCGCCATCACCTGCATGCCCAGTGATGATTATACCACTCCCTCATAAGCCATCACAACACTGCTAATTGGTCAGCAACTGGATATGGGTTCCCAGGACTATTACCCACCATGACAGCCACCACTCGATTGCCATCTATGCAGAAGTCCTTTCCTTAGCACCATCTGAAAGTCCATTGCCAGCATACATACTGTTTCCATGAATCAGCTGGTCATAGAAGGTGCCCAAATGATAATCAAAGACCTGTGCAAATCCATTGTCACCGCTGACAATAGCCCAACCAGGTTGACAAAGGATGCAAATTTGACAGGGGATATTTGTTAAAATAACATGAGGATATTGCTGGATGTGCTGCATCATGGGGAGTTGGTATTTATCTACACCATCCTTCAAGTTGGATATTAATAAATTGGGGCCTTCGAGGCATGAACCCCTGCTATGAATGTAATTTAGAGGATTTTGAGCTCATACACTTATGACTTACATGCACGTATTTGCCTTTTTCTCCCACCTCAGGCTCCAGAAGTCAATGGAATAGCAACATCTACAATGCGTCAGAGTCAGAGAAATAATCACCATGCTAGATGTCATGCATCATGTGGACTATCCACGGAGGGCCACCCCTTTTCCTCATAAAGGGGACAGGCCTTGGCTCAATAGCAACATTGCCACTGCTGCCTATGGAGGGAACGAAGGCGGACGACAGCAGTTCTGGGGAGGAGAAGCGGAGGGAGCCACTTGGGGAGAAGAACCTCTAGGGGACTTTGTCCCAGGATGGTGGAACATCCAAGCCCCACCACTAGGACTAGAGGAGACGACACCCATGCCAGAGTGGCCCATGGATCCTGCATGGATGTGATGCATCCATGCCCCAGATTAAATCATATGAACTTTATCTTTCTTATCTTTCATCTTTCTCCAGACCATTTTCCATTTTGATCTCACCCTTATACCTGTGTGATCTCCATTTCCCCCACTCATGCTTATTGTTGCCATTCCCCTTTGCCCTGAGGACAGTCCCCCACTTACCCATGATCACTATTTATGATTGTGGCCATTCCCCTTATTCCTATAAATACGACTGCCTTGTATAGTAGTTCCTTAACTAGATCTATGTTTAATCTATGTGGTATTTGGTTCTCCTGCTATCCCTGAGTGAGGGCTGCAGTCAAGACTTCTATCAACCTCCCGGATTTCTATTAGTCTTCTGTCCACTACTGAAGTGACAGCTGAACACCAAACAGAATCCTTGTGTCTTAGATCTATATCCATAGATCGCATCACAAAAGATCTAGTTGAACCTTGTTCACTTCTTGTTCTACCAAGAAGAGTCTAGTGGGCCTCAATCCCCACTAGGGAAAATCTGTCACAATTTACTCTGCCGCTGATCCTCATCAGGAGGAAGAATACGAATGCCAAAATGTTGAACAATCACCAGAGACCCATATCCCTGATCTGCCTCGAAGATTGCGAATCAGAGGAAGCTCTACTACTCATAGCCATTATCTCAACCCCTGGCCCCATAGCACCAGAACCTATCGTCGACCTTCTCAGAGCCTACCTGCACCTCTGGTTCTTAGCACTAAAACTATTGTAACCGACAGGAATCCAACTCCTGTCCCACCTAATTCAGCTACGTCGATCCCAGTAGATGAAGAAGACTTTGCCCTTGGTCTCAAATCAAGAACAAGGACAAAGATGTTGGAAAAACAAGCTGGATTACCAACAGACTTCTCCAGGGAAGGAGAAGATGCTACATGGTGGATCATGACCATGAGTAACTATTTCTCTATGAATGATGACATCTACACATATGGGCAGGATAAGATCAACACTGCACTAAATAAAATGAGCAAAGGGAGAGGAAAGACATTTGTGGAAGCATACTACAATCAGCAAGAAGAAGGGACGATCCTGGATATACAGACATGGAAGGAATTTAAAGAGAAATTCCTCGAAGCATTCTCATCTAAGGAGGTCCACTTGGACCACTGAAGGAAGTTAGCTGCTCTCAAATAAAAGGACAAAGAAAACTACGCCTACCTCTACAAAGACTAAAAATCAGGAGAATTGCTCTCAATGCAGATGGAACAACGAACCACAGAGGAGACATTATGCATAAAGCACAAATAACCACCATGATCAGAGGAAGGAGAGAAACGAGGGATTACCTAGTAATCAAAAGCGGGAAAAACGATATAATACTAGGGATAAACTGGCTTGTGACCCATAATCCAGCAATTGATTGGGCACATAGGGAACTAAAAGGGGGGAAGAGAAGTCCTGATCTGAAGGAACAAAAATACCTGATCAAATACCTTACCATGAACTTGGCGGAAGAACCGAACAAAAAAGTCCTTATCTGATGCTGCTCAGAACATGAAGAGATCAATAAGTTGACAATCTCAATGGAAATCACTAGCAAGACCAACAAGGATGAAGTAATACTCCCAGCCAATATCAAAAGGTGTTCTCCAAAGAAGCCACCCACAGCTTACCACCAAAAAGGACATATAATCACCATATCGACCTACTCCCCTCTTTCTCTCCAAGAAAAGCAAAAAACTACCCCCTAAATCCCAAACAAATGGAGGCATGTAAGAAATTCGTCACTGAACATCTCCAAAATGGAAAGATCCAATCATCCAAATCCCCACAAGCATCCCCCTTCTTCTTCATAGGAAAAAAGGACGGGAAACTCCGTCCCTGCCAAGATTACTGCTATCTAAACAAACACACCGTCAAGAATGCCTATCCCCTACCTCTTATCAATGACCTCATTGATAAATTACGAGGATCCAAGATCTTTACCAAAATGGACATATGGTGGGGATACAATAATGTCTGAATAGTACCTGAAGACAGATGGAAGGCTGCCTTTATCACATCCCTAGGACTATTTGAACCAATGGTAATGTTCTTTGGGCTATACAACTCCCCCGCTACCTTCCAAGCCCTCATGGACAATATCTTTGCCGATTATCTAGCTGAAGGATGGCTGATTATATACATGGATGACCTCCTTATCCACTCCCCGAATCAACAACTTCATGATGATAGGACAAAGAAAGTCCTAGAAAGGATGCAAGAACATCAACTATACCTGAAACTGGAAAAATGCTCCTTTGACACAACATCCACTGAATATTTGGGAATGATCATCTCAGAAGGACAAACCAAAATGGACCCTGTTAAACTAAAAGCCATCCAAGAATGGAACCCCCCAACTTCCGTAAAGGGAGTTCAGTCCTTTTTAGGATTTTGTAACTTCTACCGAAAATTCATTGAGGGATTCTCTACAAAAGCTCGCCCCCTTATCAAATTAACAAAAAAGGAAATGAAATGGCATTGGGGGGATTCCCAGGAAATAGCCTTCCGAGAGTTACAGGAGCAATTCCTAAAGAAACCGATATTAGCTATCCCTAATCCATCAAAATCATTCTTTGTAATGACAGATGCTTCCCTGGTGGGAACAGGAGGAGTGCTAATGCAGAAGGACGCCAACGGAGACCTACACCCATGTGCCTACCAATCTAGTACCCTATCCCCAGCAGAAAGAAACTATGATATCTACGACAAAGAACTACTGGGGGTAATACACGCCCTAGATGATTGGAGGCACTATCTCACCGGCACTATCCACCCAATTACCCTCCTCACTGACCACAAAAACCTCCTGTACTTCAAAGAAGCTCGAAAGCTGTCCAGGAGACACGCGCGATGGCAACTATTCCTACAAGAATATGATCTTATCTTCCAACACCTCCCAGGATCCCAAATGGGACCAGCTGATGCCTTATCTAGATTACCAAATCCAGATCTAACCGAAGATAACTCCACTTTACAACTACTCCCAGAGGAGTTGTTCGTCAATCAAATAGACCTTGCCTTGAAGAAAAAGATCAAAACATCATCCGAAAAAGACCCATTAGTCCTCCAAGCCCTTCAGAGACTATACCAAGAAAATCACATCCCAGACAAAACCAATCAATCTGATTGGACCTACACTGAGAGACAACTATACTTCCGACATCGCCTCTACATTCCACCTGATGAACAAAAGGACCTAGTACAATCCATCCACTCCTCAGCTGTAAGAGGGCATGGAGGACAACACCGGACAATCCAACTACTCTCTCGCAACTACTGGTGGCCAGGACTATCCACATTTGTTAGAAAGTACATAGCCGGCTGCCCTATATGCCAACAAAACAAGAATATCAGCAACCCAATGCACTCCCCCCTCATCCCTATACCGGCAACCGCACCCCACCCATTCCATACCATATCTATGGATATGATCACCGATCTGCCCAAATCTGGTGGGGCAGACTCTATTTTGGTTGTGGTGGACCACGGCCTTAGCAGGGGGGCAATTTTCATCCCAACAAACAAAAACGTCGATGCAGCTGGGGTAGCCACGCTATTTCTCAAACAAGTGTTCCCCCGATTTGGACTACACTCAAAAGTCATCTCTGACTGAGGACCCCAATTCGCATCCACCTTCGCCAAAGAACTGGCCAGATTACTCAAATATGATGTCGCTCTCTCTACCGCCTACCATCCCCAAACCAATGGAGAGACAGAAAGAGTAAACCAGGAGCTAGAAACATACCTAAGAATATTCTGCCAAGGACAACAGGACCAATGGAGCAAACTACTCCTGATGGCAGAATTCAATCACAACTCCTCCATACACTCCACCACCAAACAAACTCCATTCCATCTCATGATGGGATATGAACCCAGGGCCTACCCCCCCATCAGCAAAACATTTAACCCAACCATCGAAAAGAGACTCTCTCAATTAGGCAAAGCCTGGGATGAAGCATTAGCCATGATCACCAATGCCCAACAGTTCTCCACCACCTACTTGACATTCAAACCTTGGAAAGTGGGAGAGAAAGTATGGCTATCTAATAAAAACCTTAAAACCCCCTATCAATCTAAGAAACTCGGACCCAAAAGGGAAGGACCCTTTCCCATCATGAAAGTACTCTCACCCGTGACGTATCAATTGGAATTACCCCTGACCTGGAAAATCCATAACATATTCCACGCTTCCCTCCTTTCCCAATTTGTCCAAAATGATGAATACAGGATCAGCAGAACTCCACCCCCCCCTGAAGTCATAGGTGACAAGGAAGAATACGAACTCGAAGCCATCTTGAATCACAAAGGACATCCTGGATGCAGGTCCTACCTAGTTAAATGGAAAGGGTACAGTTCCATAGAAAACACTTGGGAACCAGAAAACAACTTCACCCACACCGACGAGACTCTCAAAAACTATAAAAAGAGACATAAGCTATCATGAAACAATCCACCTTCCCTTGTCTGTTTTACAAGTTCTCCCTAAAAACAAACAAACCAGACCGCTATACCAAAAAATTCTCTAAAATCTCTGTGTTCGATCCCGAAAAGAAATGCCACTATACCCAAGAACACATCGAAACACACTCATGTTACTGTCACATCAACAACTGCCCCTATCACTACTAGCCCACCATTCCATCCCTTATCATCAATCACTTGCTCCCCTTCTTCTTACCTTACAGAAACCCCTCTTTACCAATTTTAATTACCTTACGGTTTGTCATACAAATCAGATTCACCCTCTACTCTGATGATCTCGACCTCTCCTCTCACACCTCCATATTCTTCTTCATTTATGTCCCTTATTCTCGCCCTGGTCAAAGATGTATTCAATCTACAGATCCTTCCACCCTCCTATAGAAGAATTGCTTATGCTGCCATTTTAGACGATCCCCAAGGACTTGCCTTATTAGAAGCCAATCTCGAGCTGAGGAAACTATCCTCCATCGTCATCCTCATCAATACCTATCACAGCTATGTCTCCACCAGACTCTTGGTTGAAGAAAACATTGTGGAAAACAATACTGAGGCGATCGCAGAAAATCTCCACTCAGCAGGCGGCCAGACCCTTGACGCACTCCACTTCTGCAGATTGGGATACTTTATCAAGAGACTCCCCACCTCCACCTTCTTTGGAAAGCTTTATCCCATCTACCTCCAGCTACTCCAAACTATGGGATAGCAAGGATTTATTGATATCAAACTTGCCAGACAGTTCACCTTTCTTAATGGGAGCAATTTCCCATTTGAGACTGAGGTGATTAGACAGCTCACTGGAGAATCACGAGATAGCGAGGAACAAGAGAATCTTCTTCCCATCCCGATTCATATCGCCCAACCTCTTACAAACATTAAGGCGCCTGAAACTTTGGAAAGATCCGAAAGGGGAGCCGATGAAGCACTGCCCAGACAACTTATCCCAACCACCCCATCCCCCAACCCCTTACCCAGATTCCCTCAGTGACCTAAGCAACCTCTCTCCTCTCACATCACCATCTGCAGAAATGACACCCCAGCTTCCCCCACAAGAACCTATCAATGTTATCAATGTGGAAGTCCCCACCACCTGCGACCTGCCTGCCCAAATTACACCTGCCCTTACTGCGGCGAGGATGCACCTGGCCACCCCCAGCATCTCTGCCCCAGTTGCGCAGAGGGTGGATCTAACTAGATGGATGATGGACTGGGATGAAATTGATGAGGTTCATCGACCTTATCAACGGGGTAATGTCATGCATCATGTGGACTACCCGCAGAGGGCCACCCCTTTTCCTCATGAAGAGGACAGGCCTTGGCTCAATAGCAATATCGCCACTGCCACCTATGGAGGAAACGAAGGCAGACAACAGCAGTTCTGGGGAGGAGAAGTGGAGAGAGCCACTTGGGGAGAAGAACCTCTAGGAGACTTTGTCCCAGGATGGTGGAATGTCCAAGCCCCACCACTAGGACTAGAGGAGATGACACCCACGCCAGAGTGGCCCACAGATCCTGCATGGATGTGACACATCCATGCCCCAGATTAAATCATATGAACTTTATCTTTCTTATCTTTCACCTTTCTCCGGACCATTTCCCATTTCGATCACACCCTTACACCTGTGCGATCTCCATTTCCCCCACTCATGCTTATCGTTGTCATTCCCCTTTACCCTGAGGACAGTCCCCCACTTACCCATGATCACTATTTACGATTGTGGCTGTTCCCCTTATCCCTATAAATACGACTGCCTTGTACAGTAGTTCCTTAACTAGATCTACATTTAATCTATGTGGTATTTGGTTCTCCTGCTATCCCTGAGTGAGGGCCGCAGTCAAGACTTCTATCAACCTCCCGGATTTCTATTAGTCTTCTGTCCACTACTGAAGTGACAGCTGAACACCAAACGGGATCCTTGTGTCTTAGATCTATATCCATAGATCGTGTCACACTAGGAACTTACATAGATCCACTTTCTAAGTATAAAACAAGTAAACTCGCACCATCTTCATAGAAATGAACCAAACATATGACATAGAGCTATCTCTCAGGATCCAGGATCAAAGGAGACAGGGTATCTGGGCAGATGATATCTGTGATCAGGGAAAAAAGAGAGCAGGGATTATATACTAGTGTCGGGGTCAATATTCCATACTTGGGGATGCCTGTTGCCTATACTGGCTAGGTGGCGGTGAATAGGATCCCATGTCAAAGACTCAAGTGCCCCAGCATGAGCGAGTGTGATTGATTGGAACTGGAACTTTGATTCACCCACAGATTAATAATAAAGATGAATGTTGCCATCAGATGCACTGAATGCAAGGGTGGAATCTTCCTGATCATCTAGACTCATCCAGACGATGCAACTGATGAGCCCTGCCAGAGAGACATATATTTCCTGGATCATCTCACCAGATGCAAGGCTCCAGACAATGACTCTGCTGTCGCTTCCTATGGTGTGATTGCTCATAGGGTGAATGGTGACAGAAAGTAATGATATACCTCCAGTGAGGAGCATTGAACCTTGGCTGCTGATCGCCATGGCATTGACAGCTTGCATGTGCCTGATAAGGGTATATTTGTGAGATATCTAGGATGATTGTCAGCAACATCAGAAGTTGACCAAGATAAATGCAGCATACTGTAGTAGACTGCACCATTGTATGTTGATAGCTTGGGGCAGAATCACTCTGAGCATATATACTACCAGAGGGGATGAATAATGGTGAACACTAGGAGGCTAATGAGACACACCTGGATGCCCAACATAATTATGGGGCAGCATGCCGTACCACCACCTTTTGTGTGCACCTAGCACCAGTACGATGGCAATGGAGCTCCCTTTTGTCAATAGTGTCAACAACACAGCAACATAATTGTATTTACATTAGCTCACACTGAGGGCAATTGACAGGGATGCACCAACATTGTGTTTCTTGTTGGTCCATGCCAACAGCAATCGTCATATCATCACCTACTACAATCATTAGGTTTCAAGGAGTACACTATGATTACATTGGTCCACTATTGTAAACTACGGTATGAATTCGGGCATGGTGGAATCTAAGAACAAAACTTGTTTAAAGTCTGATGGAGAGCTCAAATAGTAAGTGGCAATGAGTGGCAATGAGGAGTGGCAATAAGGGGCACATGCTTCTCCAGCGGCCAAAATTCTAAGTCCAAATTCGCTGGTCATGAGTGGGCTACCCACTTTGGGATGTCATATGAACCCCATCACTATTCACTACTTAAGTCCCATCTCTCTTGCCCTATTACTCTTTCTCTCTCACCATGTCATACCACCCCATCATGTTATACCCTCATACATAGTACCATACTTAGCTATAGTTGCTCTCCCCCATCCCTTTAGCACACTTAGAGATAGGTGCAATATATTATGATAGCCACCACTAAAACTTAGAACTACATGAAAAAGACAATGACAAAACAAAACAAAAAACAGGTTCTGTGATGGGTTGCCCTGGTAATAACAAAAATACAGAGAGTAGTAACAGTGGGCTATTATAATTTCCAGCTATGCCATAGGCTTATCTGATAATCAGGATCATCATCAGGAGCTAGCCTAAATGCGAGCATAACAAAGTACACTGAGCATATGCAATCCCTCAGCAAATCTGTCTTAGTTGCCATATCTTTATTACAGTCATGATGCCAATTGTTTTATATTGTCTATTCTGTATTTAATACCTCGCATTGACAATTTAACTCCCCAGAATCACAGCTTCCAGGTTTTCCAACTGCAAAGATCCAGCTCATGGGCAACTCTGTCAGTTATCTGTATGCAATCTCCACATGTGAGGGGAAATACAAAGCTGAAGATATCCTCATTGAGCATTCTTCAAAGAAGCGTTCTCGCAATACCCAGTACCCAGCTCCACTGGAGAAACTTGGGGATACAAGTAGTTTAGTCCAGGTATGCTAGGTCTATCAAAATTTCAGCCATGCTAATGTGTTACATGGAATTTAGGCATATCCTCTGATCAAGCACAAGAGAGAGGACAGAGGTTCAGTGGACACTATCAAACATTCCCATTTACATTCTGAAGAGGGCAGTCCGGCTGGTCTGGCTCAGATAGTCTCTTGGCTCGTGTGTAATGCTGCAGGTATACTGATTGTCGATGGTCACCAGCCATCATCTTCATTGAAGTGCAAGAGACAGGATGGAGCCTGGGAGGGCCACGCAATCAAATGTCCACATCTACAGTCTCAATATGACGTATCCCCAGCAGTAAGTATAATGTACCTGTGAATCCCACTCGTTCCGATTTGATGTTCAATACCAGGCCGACCCTCCATTGAAGGGCAGGATAGAGGTCGCTGAATCAAAAGGGGAGCCCCTCATGGCTGCTTATCCTAGGCAGTGAGCAAGTTGTCTTGTCTTTTCAAGCTTACTCTGACAGCTTATAGGTCTCATTGTTTGTCCTACCCATAGAGATCATCCACATGATCATTGACCTGGTTGGCATCAAGGACTTAAGGGTGTGTATGAAGGTCTCGATGTTACTGAGAGACATAGCAGGTTCAAAGTTCCTCTTCAACTATCCCTTGTCACCCTTGCGCAACTCCTTGACCTCATCCTTCATCGTAGTGGAAGGTAAACAGTGTGAGGCTCTTCTCATTTGGAGTTGCCTCCCTTCCTTTGACCCCCTGCAACACTTCTATTTCTCTATTTACAAGAACAGGCACTTGTCTGCCCTAACTTTTTTTATGGAGATTCCACAGGTTTCCAACCAATCCTCTGTCACACTATTCTGTGATGGTCCTATGTGTGCGACCAAGATCTCAACCCTTCTTAAAGCCATTATGGTCTCTGGTTGCTGAGAAATCATCTGCTTCAATGACTCAGTTTTTCAGCCCCCCTTTCACATTGTCTTCCCTCGAGTCCTTTTCTCACCAATACCCAATAAGCTTGAATCATTCTCTGCAGACTCTTTCTTAATATTTTCTCTGAAAGTTCTTCCATTCATGCTGCTGGTATTGCAACATTCCCCACTCAAAAAACTCTCCCTCTGGCATACTGGGCTTACCAGTTATATGTGGAGCACCCTGCTGTGAAGCCTGCATCTACCCCGCTTGAGACAGCTCGAGCTTGACTGCATCTGTCCACTCAAGTCGCTTATCCTCTTTCTACAGGATTACTCCCTTCTGGAGTCCCTTGACATTGTCAGTGGCGATGATGAAAAGGAACAATACTCTAGTCAACTCCCACCTATTAGCCTTGATGTGCTGTATCATGTCGGCGGACCCCCTGCATATGTTAGGGCCATTAGGAAGGCTCTTCAAACTACAGGGTTAGTGAAATCCATGTCATTGTTTCTATCTGACTATTCTGTGCAGCGCCATTTCATCTCGAGTGTGTTAGGGTGCACCCAGCTATTCCCCAGCCTATCCTTGCTTCACATTACCATTCTGAGATGCAATTGCATCTTAATAGATAGCGATCTTACCTTTGCCAAATCAGAAAAGTGACTTTGTTGGATTCAAAACCTCACAATATCATGTGGGGCTTCCACTGGCAAAATCGAGAATATTCTTGTAAGTGCTAAAGCTGAGCATTGACTGAAATCGTCTAATCTATCACTTGTAGACCTGTTGCACTCCTTGGCTTCAAGTGTTTCCCAATGTCAAGAAGGTCACACTGACGACACCTTACACTAGAGGAGCCATCAATCAGCTCCAACAATCCTTCAAGTCCTATGTGTGAGTGCCAAATCTTGAGGTAGTGTGGTTATAAGCATGACACTTCCTCTTCCCAATTGTAATTACTATACCATATAAATCTTGGGCTCAGCTGTATATAAGATATTTTGTACTGTACTCTATGCCCCTGCTCAATCACACTTGTTACTACTGGATAATTGAGGATATCACATATATACTCATCGCCACTCACTACTTAAGGTCAGAACATTCCCACCTATGACAGTATCAGGTAGATACATACGTAATTTCGAGTGCCAGGTAGTATATATCCAATTATCATCCAACTGTATCTCAGGGTATAGTACAATGTAGAAATGAGAAATATAGTGCTGCTTGCTGGCCATGCGATTCATTAGTCTTGTAAGTCTTGTGATGTTTAAGTCTGATACACTATTAACATAAGAGGGCTAAAAACAGGTTGATCAAAAGATTTCTTAAGGTATCTGCTTGGGCACACCTCCACTAAGCTTTCAACTTTCAAGATTGGGAATTCAAAGGCCATCTACCTTGATAGCCTACATGAGTACATTCAGGTTAGCTCCTTCATTTCAGCCAATCCCTTACTCACCCTGTTTAGCATTTTGATAATCAAGATCCCCTCACTCCAAGGCATACTTATTGCGTGACAAACTGTATTTCGCTTAGTGCAGCAAACCAGGTGCTGATGTTCTGCATATTCATTTCTCCACAGCACAGCTCCAAAGTTGCTATAGTGGGTGTGAAAAGGATCTTCCATTTCATCTGGAATTGGTAGGTGTCTTCGAATGATGAAAAAAATTTGCTCGTCATCTTGCCTATAGGTTGCTGAATATATTTCATCTATGATGGCTGGAAAAAAGTCATTCCCCTCCTTGAAGAAGATTCAACAATTGGTTTGTGACACTGCCTAAGTAGTGTACTGCAAGCCATCTAGGCGGCAGCATTTGTATGCCTTAAATTTGTGCCCACTATCTGCTCCATAAACTATGGTGATCATCTCCTTCACCTTTGGTGAGGGTTTAATACTGTGGATGTCGAACATCTCACAGTTTGGCACGTTATTGGTAAGTGTCATCCCATTGAGGAACTTCAGAGCACCATCTAATGATGTCATCTCTGTACCTTTGGACTGATTTAGGATGGCAGCTGTTTGCTTGATGATTGGCACAGCCTGAGGACTCTGCAGCAAAGCTTTGGCCCTGGCAGCCGCACAGAATGTTGTTAGCATGGTATGTTCCAATTCTCCTACATGGTGGTCAGCAGTTTGCATATGAAGTCCTAGCCAGGAAACTGACTGGGCCTGTTGTTAGTCTTCATCTTTTGTAAAGTTCTGATGACTCATTTGAATGGGAACATCCACCATCCATGTATGGGGCCATACCTCTGAAGAAATTCACCAATATGCAGTGATGCATAATAATTCAGCCTCCAACTAAGCTCCGGGAAATCTCCTTGATGGATGAAAGATATGCCACTATATACTTCTGGTATTGGTGTGCATGATACTCAGAAGTAGCATATGAAGTTCCCCATTGGATGGCCATTGCCAGAAGCATGGTGATATGTGCTAACTTGTGTCTTTGATTGTTCTGCTCATTTCCACCCCCTCTTCCCCACAGCTTGTACAGTGTCACTGGCAAGTCAAATTTGATACCAGATCACCATTGTTCTGCCTTCAGTCTGCCATGTTCAGCTTCGCCCAGGTTCATTGGTGGTCCCCGATGCCATGTGGGCCTCACAATGATATGTAGGTGTTCTTGGATCCAATTTATTTCTTTTCTCATCAATGGTTCAAATGATCTCACTTTTAGATTGACACATTCATGAGTGCTGGCTGCACACTTAGCGACAAAGTCATCACCCAGCAATTCAACTTGAACATTCTCAGCCTCATCAATCTCCATATGGGTGCATTGCTCCCTTGTTGGAATTGCCTTTCAACAGTCAAGGATGATGAAACTGCACACTGCAAGTAGTACTACTTACCATCAAAGCCTGTATCATCATTTTCTTGGTAGGCTTCTTTCTGGAAGACCTGGAAGAATCTAGCTGATTCAACACACCATTCTCTTCCACCAGTTTGTGAAAGATGCCCAAATGTAGTCAGTTTAATGCCACTGGTTTCCCACTTTGGAGGGCAAGTTGACCCCTTTCTAGTTCTTTGGAGGAAATCTTGGGTGCTGATGTGAGTTCCTTTACTGCCTGGTTTGCCTGCTTATCAATAATGATAATTTCTCTGAAGTGGAACTGAGTAAGACTGAGGAAAGGTTATACATTCTGTTGATAACCAAAAAGTGGGTTGGATCCCAGTACAGCAAGCAAAGAAGTTCAGACCATCGAATGCCTGTCCACTTTAAGAGTTCATCCCATGCTGTATGTTGTTCTGCATCTCTCCAGCTAGTGGCAGCATCTAGATGCTCCTCATAAGTGTGGCACCTCCAACTCACCCAGTTGAAATTGCTGATCTCCGACTTCTGCAGCCAACACAAATAACAAAGTTGCCATGCTGTGGGTGTTACGATTCATCCCTGGGACATAGCTAAGTGCTATATGGACTACTCTTTTCCTTTGATTTCCTTTACCTTTGACTTACCTACCGATTCCTAGATGAGTCCTTTATCTTCCATGCGGATATGCTCTGTTTCATTGACTCATCTAGCCCTTGTCATTCCTGCTTACTCGAACCCCTTGTGTCATAGACATTTCCCGTTGATCCGATTACTCAGTGTACATCAGTCATGGATGAGTCATTCTTATCTCTTATCTTGGTTCAACCTTTGACCCTTCTGACTCATCCATTCCATTATTATCTTGGCTTATCCATTCTTCCTGACTTAGCCCCTGATCTCAGATCACCTTCCATTCTTCTGGCTAAGTCAACACTTCTTTGATGTTCCATTATCTCCCCGGACATTCTGATGACTCATCACCATGACTCATCATCAGTACCATATACCCTGATTCCCTTTCTTGCACTACACAGCCGCCTTCCCTGATTACTACATATAGTGGCTCTCTCTGTACTATAGTTCCCCATCTTAGACCTCCCTTGAGGAGTTCCTACTTCCCTTCATAATTCCCTGACACCTCTTACCCATGATCCCTTGACACTCCTGTAAACTCTCCTACCTCCGTGAAACTATCTTATACCCTGCATCCTCGTTGTCCGACTGTCTCAGAACCTTTGCCTGTCATTCCTCTGAAAACCCCTGACCTTCAGCAATGCCTCTAACCGCCCCTTATGCTGAAGATCCTTCCATCCTGACTATCAGTGATGTCCCTCAGTTACCCCTCCTCTCGTCACATCACCGTGCCCCCTTGATTACTGATGGCCCTCCTACTCCTGATCCCCTGTCGTCTGGCCATCCCTTTATGTGAACTTGGCAGCACCCTCTGCCCTCTACGTCTATGGCAATATCCATCGCTTCCCGAATTCCTGGTGATGTCCTCCTTCATCGTCCATCACCATCCCTCTCGTCTACCCCTAGAACTTACCTTTGTCCTTCCCTTCTCCTCTGCTTTCCGTCTCTGTATAGGACTACAAGGGCTACGCTTGGACCTACCCGGTACAAGTGTAACAGTGGGACCAGCAAAGCCACCAACCTTGCATACTGCAGGCAAGTCATTTACAGCTAGGGCAATCACCAACCATATCAGTCGACTGGTCAGATGTGCTACAGTTTGAGTGAGCCAGGTACCATATCACCAGGCTGGCAAAAAGAAGTTGACAAGTGGGCAGAGGTAATGGTTTATTTCATTAACAGAAGATTCTCTCAGACCGGGAATTATACCAATGATGTAGAGGTTTTCAGGCTTGTAGCAGAGGCTAGGCGGTAGGTTGATCAATGCCATTATAATTGAATCCACTGATTTTTTTTTCCCAGCAATCTTGTTCCCTTGGGGATTAAACCAGTCGACAGACAGGCTCCAGGCCAACCTCAGATCACTTCTTTTTAACCCATCCATAAACAGCTTTCTGTCAGGCCCAGTAATTTCGGTAATAGCTGTCCCATCTTTTATGTCCCATAGTTGATATTCGTCATTTAGGAGTGTTCCATGCTCTATGATCTCCTCCATCCTGGGACGACTGAGCAAGGTGGCTAGAAACTCCATATAGTCCTGCATAATGAAAGATTTGATTGGTTTTTTGGATACTTTCCTATTCTCTTTGGCTAACTTCACCAAAAGCTGTCTGCACGGCTTGCTGCCTCGATATTTCTGGAAGGTGCAGTGCTCAGGATACGATGACTGCCCAGCTTGTCCAAGTGGTGCATATGTGCATGAGCATCTGATGCATGTTGCATATGTGTGTGTTGAGGGTTCGAGGCCAAATTTTTTGCAGACAGTATATATGTCCCTTGGCAACTGATGCTCAACTCCATCTTCCTCTGGTCAAACAAGGGTTGTCAAAAGGCTTAAGAGCTGTAGCACTGCATTGCACCAAGGTCCTGTTACATGGCAAAAAACACTTAAGATGATGGTAATGAGCATGGGCATCAGGATGAGAGGGTTGGCATTGCAAAAATTTTGGTAAGTTGTTTGGCCTGCCATTGCACTTGTAAGTTGCTCACTTCTGAAATGATTACACCTACTAGTATCCACTATCTGGGATGCGTTTCCCATCTGGCACATATTCTCTGGGCTTCTTGTTCCCAAGATCTTTGTGAGACTTGTCACAGTAGTGAGCGTCTGGCGCAATTTATCAGCTATTTCTGTGCAAAGCATATTGCTGGCATTGTCTCCACCAGTATCAAAGTGGGTGATTATTTGCAGCTTGTCATGTAACCATTTCCCCTTATCCTGCAATGTTTGCAGGGCAGTCTCCTGTGCACCTTGTCTATCCAATTCCTCAATCAATTTGAAAACCTCTTTGGCCCTTGTGTACAGTTCGTGGTTGATGAGGGCAAGCACAGCAAACTTGTTTTCTGCAACAGCAGTCACAGCATTGCTGGATGGTTGAAGCACAAAGGTGTGTTGTTGAGCAGATTCATCCAAGAACATATTCACAATTCTATCTGCCACTTCAGCTACAAGGGACTATAGACAGTTATTATCTGCCTACACCAGTCAAATTTTCACCACTTACATCTGTCACAGGCTCGTCCTCCAAGGTCAGCCTGAATATCTCTTGTTCTAGTTTTTCCCCTGATATCTACTGGGTGTTAGCAACTTGCCATGGGAGGAGTGTAAAATTAAGTTCATATATTCTTTTGCGCAATAGGACTTGGCGAAATAGTTGAAATATTGGCATGGTCATTGTGCTCATGATTCCATTTCTCACTTTTGGTGACTACCTTTCCACTTATACCACAGATAGAGCAAAAATACAGGACCATGTCAGAGGACACAAGTAGTCCTGGTAAGTTGGGATCTACCACATATATAGTGAATAGTCTTAGTGTTTCCCTAGTTACCAGTACAACGACCTTACAGCCCTTGTACTTACTGTCATTTAATAATACAAGTCATGGTTACTTATGATGTGATACTGATTACTGCCTTACCACCCTCATTGCTGCCAAGCGGGCCACTAGTGGCCCACTAAGTACAGCACTCACACAGATGGTAATCTACATAAGACAAGATTCGAGATGGCATAGAGGGTAGTCTGCGTGGAAGTGAAACAAAGCAGTGGCACTTCCTTCATCCAGACACCCACTGACAGTGCACACAGACATGCACTTGCTCATCTCTCTTGCTTTTGTTTGCTCGCAACCTAGCATAGAACTACAGACAACTATCCTCATCATGCTACTAGCAAACCCTCATCAGCAATGCTGCCTGGATTACACTCTTCCAGAATTCGAGGAGGCTTGAAGCATCTTCACAGACCAAGGAAACACCCCTGAACAGGCAGCCGCAGTGCTCACCAACTTATGGAACATCAGTAACAATGCAGCACATTGGGAATGGGATCAGCTCCAAGCAGATGATGCAGCTGCACATCAGCAGGATGAGGAAGAGGCTGCCGCTATCACCGAGTGTGCATGCCATGAAGAAGAAGAAGAGCGCACGCAATCTTTAAAAGATGAGCATAAAAAGTTTTGCAAGAAGTTTGCCCCTCCCACAAACTGTCCCCTATCTTCCACTGACATTCTTCTTCCCCCCCCACATGCTATGACATGCTTATGCAAAGGGGGCTACGTTGCCCTCTACTTTTTCACCAACTGAGGAATCAAAGATAATGAGGAGGACCTTTCGGATGGTGACGATGACTCTTTCATATGGGTCCAAATGGCCAAAGGACCGCCCACTCTCCAGCCCGCCTCCAAGGTCAAGGTCAAAGAATGCAAAGTGAAAGATAAACAACTATCTTGGGAGAAATTCGGTGAAGCAAACTATTGCATGCTACATGTCATGGAAGAGTTGGACTGGCCAGGGTACCGCATCACGGAGTTAAGGGACTTCTGGCTTGTGCTTGAAACCCACAAATGGTGATGTAGCACATGCAAATTCTACAAGCGAGCCCTGCTGGTATATCAGAGCAGAGTTCGCAAATCTTGGCACCATCACCTAGACTTGGCAGGTCAGTTTGATCTACTCCCACTCAACCAAGAACACCTGGATGCATTCCTGAAAGACATCAAGGATCAAGAAATGTCAAAACAGATTGAGACGTTCACCATGGTATGCATCTTGTGCCTGCCTCTTGTTGCTTCAATACTAACTTTAATTCCTTCAATTTCCACCAATCTCTTCTTTCTCACCATCATCTATTGCATCTCATCTACATCCATCCTGGACCTGTATGCGGTGACATGCAACCACCATGCAGCCACCTTGGAATGCAGGTATTGCCTTCCTCTAATGGGCCTGCTCTGCCCCTCCCCCATGCGCCTTCCTCTCCCCAGCTCAATGCTCGAGCTCAGTCAGAATTGAACCATTCCGTGTCATCTACTAGAATGATGCCACCGGCTTGTACCTTCAACAACCTCAAGCACCCGCTTTCCCCTCTTAAGCATGATGGGCTGGCTGAGGTGGAAAATCACAAGCAGGCCAGATCCTTTCAGGGTGAAATGTATATGTCCACATCAGGATCCATCATCAGCCCTAACACACCACTTCCCATTTGCACTGTATGTCTTGGACAACACCGCCACACAGTCATCAGATGCGCAGAATCTCG
>JBBPJU010000357.1:0-25577 GCA_038088875.1 Austroboletus festivus
CAATAACAACAACCACACGGATTTGGCGGATGGGGTACGTAGGGAATGCACTGGAACTGTGATTCATGTATCGCCATGGGCGATGTGAGTGGGATATAAAAATGAGTCTGAGTTTAGACTTTTTCTTTTCTCTCTTTTTTACATGGAGGTGGTATGTGTGTCCTGGCCACGTTAATTTTCCGCAAAACGATATAACGCAGAGGTTTACTTTTTGATGCGCACTTTCCATCCACATCTGCTACTCTTTTACCCTAACATCGCGTTTGCTATGAATCTGATCCTGGGATTCGGATTTCGGACCGCCAAGATCCCTTTCTCAGCGGTCCTGCAAGAAGTTCGACTCGGGTAAACAACAGGGCTCCGCGGGCCACGTTCGAGTCTGACTTTGGATCAAAACAAGTCACGACACCAAAAACATGATGTTTATCATAATGGCACTGTGTGCTAGTTCTCCCTCATGACACAATCGCAGCGGGTCCGACGTACTCGCAGCCACCGGTAGGCATGCATGCTCAGGTTATTACATGTCACTGTCCGAGTCGCTAATTTCATTCATTGATCGCTTTACCTCTTAAAGCGGCTCTCACCTCCCGGGACTTGCCGAAATGCCACGGTTTGTGTGTGGACAAGCTGGCACGCGCAGTGTCGCAAACGAGTTGGACCGGTCCTATTTCCTTCCTCTTACTTCTTCCCTCCCCACGGGGGTCATGCGGGAAGTGGGATGGACGTAGCACTGCCATCTGCAGGCCGCAGCACACAGCCGAACACGTTGCACATTGCACAACGCATCGATGCCGACTGGACGCTTCCGAAATGAGTGATAAGCTATTCCTGATCAATTGCTCTGGTGCGGCGTGCCCTCGGCCTGGTTCTCGATAGCACGTATATGCCCCTATTCACCGACGGCGGTATGTCTAACGTACCAAAGCGCCACGACGGTACCTGTATCAATCGAGTAAGCCTTATATCACCTCTCCCATGAGTTCGAAAAATCCGTGTTCGGTTGTGATACATTGCTTTCCAATATATTATATTCGAGCTTGTTCGGAGCCATCTATAATAGCTAGACCTCGTTAGCTCTTTAAGGATGCACTCTCGGGACGCCGACAGAAACGAGAATAGGCCACTCAGCTTCAAAAAATATTAGCCGACCCCAAGGTCCATGGAAATCCTAGCTCAGGGCCCAAGTCGGAGTTATACTGGGTCTAGACAGGGTGCAACGTTCCTTTATGAACGCGGGACGAGAGGTGCGGACCCCTCCTTATTTGAGTTGAATATGGCATATGGATAGAAGGTTTAATTAGGAGGCGATTGCGTCACGCTTGTATCATTTGACTAAAATATCATCATATCGGAACGTAGCTTTTTGCAGAATGTACTTGATCGATATCGATGTAGATGCGCACCTTGGTATATCGATGGCTTGATGAACTAGATTTCATCGATCCAACATCCATTCATAGGTTAGTACGTCTTGCAGTCGACGAGCAGGACGGTCTGGACTGTGGATGCTTTAGTGGGTCATATGAGAGCTTAGTAGCCTGTGGAAATCGCTACGAGGTACTTCGGAACCTCAGATATTTGGCCTTTCTGTTTTACCCAAGACAATATCTTCCGTAGCCGCATTTCAATTTTCGAAGTGACCAGCGGCACCAAGAGAAAAGGTCTCCATGGTTCTAGGGTAAGATGTTAATATACAGTTTAAAAACCCCCCGAGCGCCCAACTAGGTCCCGTCGGAGAGGTTGGATTCTTGAGTAAATGTGTCAACGCATGTCACGTTACTTATTACCTCATGGCTGCCCAAGTTTTCCATCATTTGACTATTCACCTCTGAATTGCTCCGGGGCCCTCATGTCTCCTAGTGTTAAAATCGGTAAAGTCCTGCTGTAGATTGGATCGAGACCAGTTAAACATTACAATACATTCATATCCATATGCATCATTGATCCACCAATTCTGCCACCACCGTTGCATGGGCCATCTTTCAAGACTAATAAAAAAGGCTCGGAACAATGAATGCCAAACCAAGCACGGCAGCGGGCACCCTCGCCTATTCGTCGTCGTCGTCGTACCGCCCACCGCCTCTGAAGAGTGCCAACAAGTCATCTAGGCCAAGTTTCATGTTCTTGATCTTGTCACCACTTAATGCCGCCTTGGCAAGTTCCCGTTTAGACTCTTGAAGCTGGAACGGTTTAGTGAGTCACAAGTCATAATACAAGGGCAAAGGAGAGAAAATGGCAGGCAGCCATAAGATGCAGTCAGCAATGGTGACTGTGCCGCATCATGTATGTGTATATGAATTGTACCGTACACCCACCTGTAAGATTCGAGTTTCCACTGTATCGGGTATCATGAGTTTGTAGATATTAACGTCCCGCGTTTGTCCAAATCGATGTGCACGGTCATAAGCTTGGTCCTATCGGTCGGTCATCATTGTTGTACCCGATCATTATCCAATGTAGATGAATCAAAGGATCCAGGAGTAACCAGGCATGAAAACGTGAGAAGAGAGGGCAAAAAGGACGAATAATGGCGATTGAGAACCAAAAATTTAATCAGCGTAAGAAGAGTAGAAGTACCATGTCAGCACTACGACGATCCGAAGTCAACTAAGATAACCCACCTCAAGCGCAGGGTTCCACCACATATCAACAAGAATCACGTTGTTGCATGCAGTCAAGTTCAGGCCTGCGATAAACGCCACATCCGCAGCAATAATGACCGAGCAAGTAATGTGATGATACGGGTCCACGGCACGCAATGCAACGAGCGTGAGCAATAGTGTAGCAATGGGAATAATTTTTTGGATCAAGAGTCAATCAGTAATCGGTAATTCGGTGCTACTCAGCGTATCGTGCATGACGAAACTCAAGGGGAGGGTGTAGAAAAAACAAGAGATGCCAGTCTCCGTGATGCTGCAGACAGCTTAACGGAAACACCAGCTAGGGATATGCCACAAATTGGGAAGGGAAACAGGATCCGAAAACCGACATAAACAAATTTTCACTAAACTCACCGGTACTGCCTGCCTTGAACGAGATTAATATGCAGCGCATGCTACTGCTGTTTCGAATCTTCTCCAGACTAACTTCACGCTTGTCCTTGGGCATCGAGCCATCGTCTACCGGCGTAAATTTGTCAGTGTTTGTCGCACAGCCCGCAGCACACGGTGTCAACGTGGCGGGACATTCATGAGGGTATACTCACACCGAACGTGCTTGATCCCATGTGCATCCAGGAACGGCTCGATCAGATCCAGCATGGTCGTGAACTGCGAGAAAATGATTGTCTTTTCCACCCCCCCAGAGCGCTCGTCGATCGTCTTCAAGATGTCCAGAATTTTCTTGATCTTGGCGGACCTGGGTGGCAGGTCTGACGCTGGCTGCATGGTCTTGGCAAGGGGCTGGCATTCTTTGCAATAAGTTGTGTTGTATTCCGGCGGTAGGCTGCGTAGGTAGATCGTTAAGGGAGTGGACAAGTCAGGAGGGAACAACGAACAGGCTCTGGCAAAGCTGGCACTTCTTCCCACTCGCCATGCCTAGCTGTCCGAACATAGTAGCTAGATCTTCTGTGTCATCGTCATCATCTTTAGCGATCTTGGGCTCTGCCGCCTCTTTGTCGATGTGATAATCCTTGGAAACCAAGGAGGGATGATTGCAGGCTGGAGTTCAACCGGATTAGCCAGCCTTGTCCTCTGCTTCAAAGCAGCGAATGCTCACCTTGGCGAAGTCTTAGCAACAAAACCAAGACGTGGGTGTAGTTGACATGTTCCGACCGAACAAGCTCGTCAACCGCCGATGTCATTCTAGTCTCAAGCGCCCGGTAGAATTTATTCTCTGTCTCATTAAAAGAACATTCGACTAGCTCGAGATTGCGTTCGGGCAGCTGAAGGAGTGGCTTTCCATTCAAAGTTTGATTTTTGGTGCGTCGCAGCATTACCGCTTTTAGGACGACCTGGTGATCCTCGGTCAAGGGGCGAAACTACGAAGAGGTGAATCGTGAACCCACATGCAAACGTTTCAATGCGCGGACAGGTTTCCCGGCTTTCACGGGCAAAGCGATCTGCTCATTGAAGGCGTTCCAGTCGTTGAGAGGACGAATCCGTAGAAACTTGATCAATGAATAAAGTTCCTCTACATTGTTTTGCCTAATAACCAAGGTTAAATGAATGTAAGTCAAATCAGAGGGCACCTACAGTGGAGTCCCGGTAAGACACCATCTGTATTTGCCTTCCAACGCACAACACGCGAGGGCGCTTTTTGTGTTGCGGTTCTTGATGTTGTGGGCTTCGTCTGATTGTAAACACCTATTAGCACTTTGTGCAAACCATCACATGCACTACACATACCGAGCACGATGCGGAACCATTTTACCTGGAACAACGCATCCTTCGATTTTCCTATTCTCTTTTTACTGGCAAACTTCTTTGTGAACCCATCCGATGAGTCCGAAGCTGAGTCTGAAGCAGCGGATACAGTTTTTGACTTCGATTTCTTGGACTTGCTCTCATCCTTGACCTCTGGGGCAAATGTCGAATGTTCAGAAGCAACGGTCGAGTAGGAGGTCACAACGACGTGTGCCTGTCTCAGTTTTAGAGGGTCAGTGGTTCGGCTTTGGCCATGGTGCTCGATAACGCGGAGCCCAACTGCCATACGTGAAATTTCGGACGCCCATTGCGAGACAAGAGAGACTGGGCAGACGACACTACAAGGGGAAGGTGTCAATGCCATCTTACACATCACATATATGAAGGCTTACAGTGTACTAGCAGCCCAACCATCCTCCTTGTCTGATTTTTTGGCACGGCCGTCCACGATGCGGGTAAGGGTTTGGATGGTTTTACCAAGACTACCTCTCGTCAGACATGATCAGGTAGACATCATACTTGCTTACCCCATATCGTCAGCCAAAATTCCGCCAGTCTTTTTGCCAGACTCGCGCTCGCGCATCCAATTTCGTCCAATGACTTGGTGGGGTAATAAAACGATGCCCTCAGCAAATCCAGGTACGATCGCTTCACTTATGTCGATTTCCGTCTCTTCGCTGCTGCTCACAGTATCCTCCATCAACGCACGTAAAGCCTTCTCCGCTTCCGCAGCCGACATGCGAGGATCGTAAAGATTACGTTCGTCAGGCTCATCGAAAGTCTCCCAGGTTGGAACATTTGTATTACTAGGGACGCGTGCTTTAGAGGGGAGCTCAATGGGCGCAGGTACAGCCGTGCGCTGTGGTGGCGCTGTGGGCATAGCACTGTCGAGAGCGGCTAGCACTTTACTCTTGACAAGCATCTTATCGTCAATGGAGTGCTGAGAAACCTTCTGCGTTGGGCTGGTTATGTCAGGACACTTCCAAAAATGCTGGGCAATAATGACTTACACATCGCCCTCCTCATCAGAAGAAATAATAATTAGTCGTCCGTTTTTAGTGTTCGTAGCTGGTGAAAACGATTGAGGCCCAGAGGACTCAGAGCTGGATGTAGTTATAGACTGGTTGAATTAAGATACATGCATCATGCATGAGAGCTTCCGTACGTACGACGATGCTTGGACTTGGTCGAGGTGGTTTCTGCCCAGGCTTGTAAAACTCTGGATAGATGCTAGAGTCCTGAAGAAATTGTTTACGCCTTCAAACGGATAAGTTATCTATGTATCTGCGTCGGTCCTATGCATACCTGGCTTCCATGGTGGTGAAAGAAAGAGAAGTGGAAGTTAGTGCAACTTCTGCACGCGACGCGTCTAATGAAACCATCGAGTCACGTGATTTACTTCACTTAGTAACTGTTATTCTCCTAATTGTGAATAATTGATCCGAGTCCATCCTAAACACAAATGAAATCGTCAAAACTTGCGGTCTGTGCCGTTCATTTTACATATTTTGATGGGCGGGGGGCGTGCCACCTTGATTCCGAGTCATGCCAACTAATTCAGATGCGGGCAGCGGAGTCTACTGTGGTTGCACCCACCTTCGGTGTGCTTTAGGTTTACACAGCCTGCATTCTCAGGGTACAGCGTTCTTTTTGAACCTTGGCCCTCTTTTGGTTCGATCTAAACGCTGGGTGAACACTCCATCAGCGTAAATGAAAGACTTATTGTTAAAACTCATTGTCATGTTTATAGGTGTGCCCCATCCAATTATTCCGATCCCAGGGTAACAACTAACTGTGTTCCCTCCCCGGGGGTTGTTTCTCTTAATAGACCTCAACGATGTGTGTTAATACCATAGAAACGGACATGTACTAGTCCTAGATGAGAAACAACAAACGTTCTCGATTCGCGTCGACATGACGTATACTCGAACTCCACGTTCCAAAGTTGCGTGCAATGCCTTCTCTCAGTTCCCTCTCCTAAACCCACAAATACATGTTAGCATAATTGGACAAGTACACAACCTTCAAGCTGCACCAATGGTACTTTCCCTGGTAATGTAGATGATTCATGAATTTAAACACCTTGTCACACGTCGTGAAGGCAATGGACGTATTGCAGGGTGTGAGTTGGTGCTGAAGCGCTGACTGTCGAGGGCGACCACGAAGTAACAATTGATTGGTCAAATATGAAGTTCAACGCTTAGGCCATCCGGTGAACTATACGAAATAATTCGATTCGTAGATAGTTATTGGTCGGCTCAAGGGGCAGATTTAGATACTAGTAAGAACTCTTGTTCAGAAAATCTTGAGCGCTGCGGAGTGCGGGCGGTGGCCCGGACGTCGAGTTCACTCCAAACCTCCACAACGCGGATCTCCGACTTGATACCTGAGGCTGTCCTTACGCATGATGGGATCAAGATACCTTCTGATGGACCCAGTGAATATGCAGAATCCGGACGAGAGTTTTCGTGGAAATCTTAACTTGCCAGCCTGGGTAGTGCGAAAGGCATCAAATATTAGAATAACGACCTTGCGACTCATACAAAATGAACTTGAAGGAAAGACACTTACTAAAAACGCTGGGACTACCGCTACACGAAAGTTCAACCAAGGTGACGTGGAATGCTATAATAAAGGGGACCTTTCATTACTTTAATTACTCTGTGATGGTCCGGCAGCACGTAGTACCCGAGTATTTTAATATCGCAGACTCGAGTAGAATTATTGCTCAAGCAGTGAAAATGGTTTGGGTGAACTAGAGTTCCCCAATTACTAGAGTTACAAAAGGACGAGCCGATATCAGACGTGGATTCTAGTGTTTCTCAAGCTTGCATATGCGACCCGGGAATTATCACGATCGTCGATGCTGTGTATTATCATATCATAGCCTGGGTCAAGGGAGAAGAAAAACAAATGATTTTAACAACTGTCGACAAGATATAGTGCTATGATGCATACTCTGTATGATAATTGGCTTAAGCAGGCTAGGAAGAGTAATTAGCACGAAAGCCGAGAACACATGACCACGAAGGCAGACCATAGTGTACTAAGAATGGGTTCGAAACCGCGATGGGATATGAACATGTTTTCAAGATGGCTCGCGTAGAGCCGAGATGATCTTTTTGAGCTAGTGTCTGTGATAGGTGATCTATTACTTCACCTGGAGTCTTTTATTGATCGCCTGGAATCATTCTCGCAAGTAGATTGCAAGTCCAGTCGCGGTGTATATCCGAATGTCATGGCCCCTATCGGCATCCCTCCTAAGCGTTTGGCCCAGGTTTCATGCGATGCTATCATTATCTTCATCAATATCTGAACGTGTCCTTTTGGAGTTAGTCGAAGGCGACGTTTGGTGAGACAATTTCCACGATATACGACTTAGTTGCTGGATTGCACCGCATTACGGGGCAAAGCATTGAGACGGAGATACACGAGATCCGAGTTACCACAGCCACCGCAGCAAGCTTGAAGCTACGGCCGTTCCGTAGCTTCGGTCGAGTTTCTGGTCTTGCTGTAGTTTCCCTGTACCAAGCTCATTGGTCAGCCTATGTCAGAAGTCATCTTGTGCAAGTATGTGATCCCCAGATCAATCTATTCTTGAGGTTAGTGAAGGACCATATGATACTATACCAGAATAGTGCTAGATTGCGGTCCATGGGTAAGGACTGATCGCTATTGATGTTAAGCTGCAAGCTGTGCAGACTACTCTGGGATGTCATAGCAGGAAAAAGTGACGGAATTTCAGGGTTATCTTTCCTATAATAAGTGAGCGAAACCAGGACGTTTAGTAGGGTGTTGTCCCCGTCGACAACGAATAGGAAGATCTCGACATACGGTCGGAACGCCCCGCATCAGGGAGGTATGCGCGTGTGCGTCGATAAAATTTAGCGGTCAACATTTATAGTACAAAAAGTTGTCTATTTGTCCGATTTTATCCAAACAAGGATATACTTGCAAGGAAATTGTGAAGAATATTTTTAGGGTACTGGCTGCTGATGTAATCTGACGTTTTATAATACTTGCGTGACGGCGGTGAAATGAATTTTATCCCGCAACTTGTTCGTTGCCGTCGTCGAACTCAGCGACGGGAAACGAACCCACAATGCCCTCGCCGATCGCCCTCAGCCCACCTTCCCCAGCCCCGTCCATTTTCAAGAAGAAAAGGTCGGTTGGACAATTACCGTCCATGGCGACCGCTGCCTCCTACCTTTCTGCAGTACACGAAGCTGACTCTCGTGCTCGTGGACACGACATCACTCCTACGTCAACCCCTGCATTGTCGACCTCCTCCTCTATTACGAGTTCTTCAGAAGATACCGTTCTTCATGAGTCTGACGAAAACAACACAGGCCTTTCGTATCCCCGCACCCCTCCAACCTCCGAGCAAGTTTTCACCACTGTTCACACAGAGTTTGGCCACTGCGCTAATGAGAACTATCGCTGTGTCTCTCAACACAACCCCGACAAGCCTGTCGCTGAACACAAGATGGAGGAGCCACCATATTACATTCTCATCACGACATACCTCAGCTACCTCATGCTTATCGTTTTTGGACACCTCCGCGATTTCTTTGGAAAACGTTTCGCCAAGGAATATTTTACACATCTCATGCCTTACGGCGTACGTATCCCTGGCTCGTTCGCATTTTTGTGTCTAACACGGGTTATTTTAGGGTTACGCACCTCTGAATTCAGATTTTGATTCATTCTACACCCGCCGGCTCAAGCGCCGCATGGATGATTGTTTTTCTCATCCTGTCACCGGCGTCGCTGGTCGTACCATTCTCGTTTATGACAGATACTCAGAAGACTGCAACTATACTCAAATATACCCCGGCACAAAAACGCGCGCTCTCAACATTTCTTCTTATAATTATCTTGGATTTGCGCAGGCACGTGGTGGTTGTGCTGACGCAGTGGAGGAGTCAATTAAACGGTATGGGATCTCAACGTGTGGTCCCCGTTTGGAAGGTGGTTCAAACGAACTTCATCTAACGGCTGAGGCTCTCGTTGCACGTTTTGTGGGCATGGAGGATTCGTTAATTAGCTCAATGGGGTTCGCGACAAACTCTACATTCATTCCTGCCTTGGTAGGCAAGGGCTCCCTGGTGATTTCCGACGAACTCAACCATGCCTCTATCCGCTTCGGTGTCAGAACAAGTGGTGCGCAAGTCCGGATGTTCAAGCATAATGACGTGCACAACCTGGAGTCGCTACTTCGAGAAGTAATCAGTCAAGGCCAACCCAAGACCCACCGCCCGTGGAAAAAAATTCTCGTTATTGTGGAAGGTCTTTATAGTATGGAGGGGACTATGGTAAACCTGCCTCATATCGTCGAACTCAAGAAGAAGTACAAGGTAAACTATTCTGAGATAGGGGGTTTACTTTGGCTAATAGTGTTGACTAGTTCTATCTGTTCGTTGACGAAGCGCACTCTATCGGTGCTCTTGGCCCTCATGGTCGTGGTGTCTGCGACTATTTCAACGTCCCTCCTCGTTCTGTTGATGTCCTTATGGGAACGTTTACCAAATCATTCGGCGCCGCTGGAGGATATATTGCTGGACCAAAACACCTTATCGATACTTTACGCGTTCGTGGGTATTCCGGCATGTATGCGGAGGCAATATCGCCTCCAGTCCTCACGCAAATTGTCTCTAGTATGGCCAGTATCATGGGAGTTGCACCACTTCCTGGGGCGTCGAAACCTACCTTGACACTATCACCTTCCAGTTCAGTTTCCACACTCAGATGCGCAGAAGACGACGTTCAGCCGGGAATGGCACCCGCTTCGGCGGTCCCTTCATGGCTATCCCTACCCCCTGCTCTCGCTGATGGATCAGAGGCTCGCATGCGCATCCGTCGCTTGGCTTTCAATTCACGGTATCTCCATGCTGGTCTAAAGAAGTTGGGCTTCATCACATATGGCCACCCATTCTCCCCGATTGTCCCTCTTCTGATATACAACCCCGGCAAGATGGCTACCTTTGCTCGGATGATGCGCACTCGACAAACGCCAATTGTCGTTGTTGTCGTCGCATACCCTGCCACCCCACTTGTTACATCCCGAGTACGGTTTTGTGTCAGTGCATCACACACGAAGGATGACATTGACACGATCCTTGAAGCATGTGACGAATTGGGTGATATCCTTGACCTCAAGCATGGGCATGGCGAGAGATGGCCGTTGGAGCAGATTAAGAAGCGAAGCGTGGAACTGGTCGACGATATTTAATCCGCACTAGTCCTCCCTTTTTTTGACTTGTGTGTTTGAACGATGGCCATCGCTCATCGGAACGGTTGTTGCTTTTTTTTTTTAGAGCGTTCTTTTTTTTTTTTTTTTTTTGGATACGTACTTTACGAGTCTTCTACAACTGACCCCTTTTTCTCCCAGTATACAACTTATGTATCTTAGCAGATGCTTCTTACAAGCGCACAAACAAAGACACAACAGTGTAGTTTGGGTCCTGCTGCTAACAACGTTGCCGTCATTCTACATAGGCGAAATGAAACTGGACAGGCGGTAGATCGAGCCCAAAGCAATATATTTTGGATTTTGGAGAGCCCAAGTCAAACTTCATGCCGCTGTCAACGTCGCCCGTCGGTCAGTCTGCCTTGTCACTGTATATTCTTGGAGACAGACAACTGAAGTTGACATTGGTACAGTTGTTTACGCGCCTTTGGTCGTACTATGCTGCGTACTGTGCTGATAGGCTCGTCAAATGATGTTATCTGCCATGGCCGCCGCTGCTCCCGACCCCGCACGAACTTAATAGTAAGTTGGCTCAAAGTTTGTGGTGTCTGCTTTTCCTGCTGCGAAATTAACTTGGGAATGGCCAAAGGGGTTGATAAAATGTATTTCAAGCCGAGACGCCTGTCCCTCCCGATTTCGGGTCGTTGTAAAGTGATATAGGGAGTCAGGGAGTTTGTAGGGATGTGAGGCCTTTTCGGAAGTCGGGACTGAAGAGGGATATCTACACACTTGCCATATCCACGTCCTCACTGTACGACAGATCAGCGTCTTTCCTTGGGACTTTCGAATATTGGTTGTTGGTGCAAACACTTGATTCACACTTTGCACACGTAGTCAAATTTGTGGCATGATGAGACTCCACGGACTAATCTATAGGCTGCAGAGATCCAATTTCGCAATATGTCCACGATCCTTGGGTGTACTTCCTCTACAAGTCTGTATGACGTTAGCCTGTTGACGGGAAGGCGCACGGCCCGTGGTATAGAACTTGTTGTCGTCAGCTGGATGGCCGAATAAGGTGTGAGAACATATTGTGCAACTTACGATAGATTTAATAATATATTTCGCCTTTGATCCCTAGGCGGAATATGTCCTTGCATTTTATTTGATCGTGTCCGTGACAAGCTAGTGTTTATCAGTATTACGCCTACACTAAACTATTCGTAGATATTTAGATCTGCTCTGTTTTTACTTACCTCCTTCTCAGGGATCGCCAGTTTGGTGAGTGTCCTGTTGTCCCCAGCGGCGACTTGGTCCTCATCCTGCGTCAACTCACTCCTTACTTTCAGTTTCTTTGGAGAACGGCGGCACGAATCTACCCATCCGAACTCTTTTTTTTGTCTGTTTTATTCTCAAATTTTGCACGCTAAAGAGTATCATTCAAACGTCTTTCGTGAAGGTTACGGCTAGCTGCTATCAAGCCATGGAGTCGCTCTAGTTAGAGTGGCTGCTTCTGGTGTGCCTTGGCCCCATTGTTGATCGGACAAGAATGACAGGGTGCTGAGCGATCTTATGTAGGTTCCAGGTAATAATGCATCATAAAGACATGTGCATTGTCAGGTCTTTATCATTTTCGTTAGATCCTCCAATACCAATAGTGGGCGTCGGATACTATCAACATAGCCGCACGGTAAAACTTCGCGTTCATGGCAAGCAGTATTTATAGAGCCAGTATCTTCTTGAGCGCCATCTGGACATCATGGATCCTCTTGACAGGCATACTCTCACAGTTGTACCTTGCTGTGACAGAGCCAAGTATCAGGAAGCCGCTTTTGTCCTCTGGCCTGAGCATGAATATAACGAGCCTTTAACTGCTGCGTAGAGGTACACAAAAAACTATTTATTCAAGCCTGGAAAGATGATCCTTATTACTGAAACATAGCCACGCTGAATGTACGCCTCGGTCTCGGTAGGGCATGCCCGAAGCTTTGCTCATATGAATGGTATCCTCACCTCTTCATAAAAGCTAGGAAATACGCTATTGATGTCAGCGCCAGGTATATTCTCTCATTTCCATCATGACACAGAACGCCATTGGCCCAAACATCGAGGTCATCTCAAAGTATTATCTTTTTGATCATCGTCCCAGTTTACCTTTCCAGACCACGGCCAGATGCTGCTAGGCGGTCTCCGCTCTGGAGGAACATAGAAATGTAAATCTACCTTCGAAAGTGCAAGGAGATGCACTGACGGTCGTATTTGCCCACGGGACTGGGTTCCACAAGGACTGGGAGCCAGCTGGTCATCCATCGCCTATTCGAGCACCAGCAGGGAGCCAGCGCAGGGCGGTATCCTCAAATTCATGATGTATGATTGATGCACCAAATCATGGTGATGCAAAGATCGTAAATGAGGACGTATTTTCCTTTGGATACCATATATGTACGTCCCAGATGGATGCCTGAGACGTCTTTCCTATGTTGATCAACTTGACCTCTTTCTCTAATATAGCTCTATGGGAGGACTATGCACAAAGTGTGCGTGCCGTCCTTGCTGGATTGGGTAATGGAATAAATGTTGATTTCTCGATGTGTAATTTGGTGGCGATTGGTCATTTCATTCGAGCTGTTGCAGTGAGTCTGGAAACGCTTTCTCTTCGTAGCCGTTTACTCAACATTCGTGTTGCAATAATGTTCTCTACAACCTTTTCCCACAGATTAAATTCTCTTCCGTACGTCTTGTTGAGTCAGTTATTCTGGGAAGTTATTTGTGTGGCTTGAGTACGCGCATCATCGACAACGCGAAGAATAGGAGAGATACTTGGGAGAGCACAAATCATTCATATGAGGTATTGAAGGGCAGACCTACGTGGCGGAAATAGGACGAGCGCGCCTTGAGAATATATGTAGTAAGCCTGATTCCAAGTGCTTATTGGCGAAATAGGTGAATCGACGATTTGCATGAGCACAGGAGCACGGTCTACGATCATTTTCAACTGCAAATTACCCAGACCGAAAGGTTGGGGTGTACAAGACAACAGGATGCTGTGGGTCACACTATCGTCTCATATTAATATAGTAACAAATGGTATCACCACAGAGAAATTTGCCTGTGTGACTTGGGTACCAGGTGCAAGGCATCTGGTAAGGGTTTTGATATTCGATTTGCACTCGATATTCCTGCCTCGCTGATCAGCAGCGGCCAGGTTGTTCAAACTCACCCAGATGCAGTGGCAAATGTTATCTAGAACTCACTCGTACAATCCTATTCGGAAGCCTGCGAGCCTATAAAGTGGTTAGCAGTGGGTCCCGTACTGTGAAAGCGATAAGACAATAGTTACGCATGTTGCCCAGTGGCGTATGATGTTCAAGTTCCTCAAATGGGCATTAGCACGTAAACAGTTGCACTGATCCTACTATGTACTTACGGTTGGCGGTGGTTACAGACAAGAGAAATTTCTCGGAAGGTGGTGGGATATGCCGAATTAGTGCTTCTGAACGGAGGGAATCATTATAGCCAATTGTAATAGTATTTATATGCTACAATCGACTCCGTGACAGCCTGAGAGGTACGATCCATCTCCCCCGTTTTACAGGCGCGGGTTCCGCCCTTGTGCATATTCATCAGTCCTTTGTCTTGCCTTTTACATCCCATCTGGATGTGAACAAAGAATCCCGGCTGCGAAATACGCCATCTTGCGAATCAACTTGGATGAGCAGGATATTAACAAGATGATTGTGTGCCCCTGCTGTATCCAGTGGTAGTCTGAAACTTACGTGTATTAGCCCGTGTGTTCACTCTCTTTGTGGATCAGAAACTGGTGTTCGCATCCTTCCATAGAGGTATACATGTTGTTTATCGGCCATGGTGCTACCAGGTATACAGCTAGGTTTTCACAAACATCCAGGGGCTTGATGAAACGATAGCATGGCAATTGCATGGGTGCTGTATGCTCTGACGAAGGCACCTGAAGCTTGGACAAAACTGTGGGAGGAACTTTTTGTTTGCCGACATGGAAGCGCCATTAACGAACGAGCTCATGGCGCTTCCTACCTCGACTCGGTTGTTGGGGAGATCTTCTGCTTGTACGTTCCTATTCCAAGCACGGTGCGAATCGTGATGAAGGACGAGATCTTGTTACTCGAGAAGCCGGTTGTAGACAAAAACGGCATTGTTCACAGCTCTATCCTGCGTCTCTTGCTCCGTCCCTCTGTCCGTCAGGGATTTCGTGTGTGTGTGTGTTTACTGTCTCGCGCAGGATCTGCAAAGGGGGCCTAATCATTATTCCAATCAAGGCGGTCAACCGCTCGCAAGATTCGTTGGGGGCTCAGGCTGATGTGCACCAGTTTAAGTATGTTCCTCGTTTGCCTTGTATTTTTTTAGTTACTCACCTATTCCGTCTGCCGATGTTTAGACCAGAATAGGTAGCAAGACGTTCCTGAATCGGCTTTGCAGATTCCCGGAGCGTGAAGCAATCTGTAGACGTTTTTCAGCGTTCCCAGAACATGCATCGGGCACCTGTCTGTAATTTCCGAGTAAGTCAATACCCACTCTCAAAGTATGGGCTATTATCTGGCACTGAGCACGTGGCTTTTCGAATAGACACGATGAAGGTGCTTTTGTTTATTCGGATTCAGGCATTCGAATTCAAGCCTATGGTACTTTCCAAAGACATTAACATACAGCGGACAGTCCCACAACTTCTCGTTTTACGCAGCGACCCGAAGGATGAATCATAACTCCTGCTACTGATCAAGCCATACACGAGCGCACGATGACACAGCACTGGCACCGCGGAGTTAGGTCCCATATGCCAACCAATCGCATTGCAAGTTTGTCGGTAAACGAATGATAGCGCTTCATGATAAGGAACTGGTGCCCGGAGATGTACACCGTCTGGAATCTGAGCATATCAGCAACTAATTCTTTGTCCTCGACAATTTTCGGGTCGAAGTGTACTATTCCATTAACCCGCTCGAGTGGCTTTTAGGAAGCGTTAGCCGCAGCATGTTAATCGACGTTGACGTCTTTTCTCTTTCCGTCTCGTCGTTCTGCATGTATGCTTTTACGATGACAAACCGAATTTAAGTCATCTTTCTTCCTGGTGTGTTGTAGATCCTTCGTCCACTCAGAGTCATCCAGCATGCGGCAGCGCGCATCCATGGTAATAAATAACCAAGAGTCAGTAAACATTGGTTCCCGTCGTCGATACCTGATCAGTCATATCGTAATCGACTACCCCTAGACATGTCGTTATGCAATTGACTATCGAGTGGAAACTTCCGGGCCGCTATCGATACATTATCTTCTTACAGGCTTATACCCGCCGCTACTCTCACCTACCCTTCGATTTCTTCTCCGTTCCAGCCCGACTCAACAACCTTCTTCAACTTTATAGCATTCGTCACGGATTCATGGTGTCCATTTCGAAACATCACACCCAAACGATGTCACCAACAAGCTCCGAGGACATCTGTGAGATCACACGCCTGTCACCGTCGCGTTATCCTTTCCGTCACTTATTATCGATTGGAATCTGTCGATCTTCGTTTCTCGTCACACGCACCACACATCGCACTCGACAACGAACGTGCGTTTCGTGCATCTGTTTGGGCCGCGTTGTGCGCATGACCTGCCTTCTCGCAGGTCAGTAAGGATATGAAACACGTCTTGCATCATGAAAATGATCACGAGGCATGCATTGCGTAAGCCCCAAAAAAGACATCATATGAAATAAAGGAACAAAAAAAAACATAACGGTGTAGAACGAGGTCGAGCAGACAGAACTACACGTTCCTTCGCTGATTAACGATGGACACAAGCAAGAAAAGAAAAAACAAGAATGAGGAAAAAGAAACATGTATGGAGAACAAGGCTCGAGCAATAACAATATGCGTGTCAAAAGCAAGAGTCAGAGAAAAAGACGGGAGAAAAATATATGGAAAAGAAAGGAAAACGATGCACCAAGAGCACAAAAATAAATCGACACGACCTCACTGTGGTTGATACGGCATCCCACCAAACCTAGGATATCCGATATACTGGCCACCCATTGGGCGCGTTGGCTGGGGTTGTGCATACAAGTTAGAACTCCCACCCGCCGTAGAGATGGTTGGACGGGGTTGCGAGGAACGGGTGGCAGCACCTACACTGACGCTCGATGGCCCGTGCCCAAGCCCATGTGGGTGGAAGATACCAGATGAATTCTGCAAGGCGAACAAGAGCAAATAAGTATACATCATTCCATAAATGCACCAAGAATAGAATGAATGAAAGTCGACATACCGTACTAATCGGGGACCGACCGGACATTCGGCTCGATAATGAAGAAGAGGAAGACGACCGGCTCGGTGCTTCTCCGATAGACAGGTAACCCGGGGGATCAGGGTAAAACGAGGCTGTCCCTGAACCTGAACTCGCACCCGCCGGACTTGGTCGGTTCACAACGCTTGCTGTTAGCCCATCCCGGACTGTCGTCATTGCCATATAATCTGGCACGCGCTGTGATCCAGAACGTCTGTGCACGCTTGCACTTGACGAGGAATCAGGAGGCTTGACGGGATTACAACATGGGATACGTTCGCCCGAAACAGCATAAGCCGTTTGTGCCCTGCCATTGGACCCGGACCTGCCGCTCAACTGTGAATTGCCGTCGCCACTTCCTTGACACGTCCCGCAGCACTGCGTCGGACAGGAACATGCACCGTTCGGACAGCTACACCGGCCATGGCAGCGTGGATCCGCGGTAGACGGATGTTGGGAGAACGTGGAATTGGAACGCGTCGAACTGGAATTAGAAGTCGCATGGAGATTCGGATTAGGAGGAAGCGTCGAAATTGGGTTCGTGGACAGCTCATACGGGCTAAAACCAGCAGGCATTCCGGCCGCATTTCCTGCGCTTGCTGTGGGTGCTGCAGAGATCTGCTTCAACCACTCCTCAAACTCCCGTGTTTGAGAATCCGAGGCAGAATCGATGTTTGGTGGCGCGGAACTTGGGGGCAATGAGAGGATGGTGCAGTCTAGACAAAACGAGCAAGATGCAGGGCTTGTACATGAAGCATATGCAGCACCCGGTGGGATCGGTGCATTGTTGTGTTGGCTGCATCCCGGACACCGGCATGAGTCTCCACAGGCGCATGCAGAGGGGAAGACTCCTGGTGCAGACTGGAATGCATCAAGCCCGGGTTGCGCGCCTGAAAGCATATTTTGCTGAACGAGGGGCGGCTGGTGACGCACGGGTGATGAGCGCGTGGGTCCCGTTTGTTTGGTCTCGTAGTGATCGGGTGTGTGGATGTGTTCATAAGCCCGGCCATATGGGCTGAAATACATATTCTCGTGCGTGTGGTGGCGACTGCTGTGGCTATGAGGTACGTTGGAAGAGGGGTCATGGAGTGGGCCATCATGAAGTGGTGGGCGAGGGAGAACGGGACGGAGCTCAGCGATGCGAGCGAGAACGTGAGAGGAGAGGGGGGTTGGAGGATCCTTGGCAACATAGGACAAGTCTGCATGGTGATGATGATGGTGCGGGTGGTGATGTCTCTCTGCTTTATGGGCATCTTGGTGAACAGAGGAGCGACGCCGAGTAGGAGATTTGCGCGGCGTGCAGCAATCGCACTGTTCACCCTTGATGCATCTACAGCCACTAGGAGACGTTTCACCTTGTGAAAAGTCAATACTATAGATGGGGGTTATTAAAGGATGGCGTGTCAAGCCTACCGCTATGGTCAGAATCAACTGATCCGTCAGATACTGCGGGTAAAACAGCGATCGCTTCCAGGTCTTCGGGCAGACCGTGTGGAAACGCAGCCACAGCCGGCAGTTTTGTTGCCCCTGAACAAGGGAAATAAGGTGAGCCCAACGGACATGAACAAGGAGAGTAAAGGACACACCCTTTTTAGGGAGGGACGGATCGGAGACAGGGTTGGAGGAGGATTCTTGGGTACCACAAAGACATTTTACATGCACTTGTTTTGTTTTACGGAGTTCTCTGCAGTGTTCGCACTGCGTGACCGGACGTCCCTTTTTCTTGATTTCGAACAAGGGACGATCAGTATGTTTGCAGGCTGAGGACCTATGTCCTTTAATGCACGTTTCACTGCGGCGATCCCAATCGTCGTAATGAGACATGAGAATGATGGGAGAGAATGAGAGGAGACATACCACGCATACTTCTTATCGCTGACGAGGACCTGTAGAAAGAGGTAGTGAGAGAGGAGACCATCGGGCACAACGAAGGCATACCATTGTGAGAGGGTGTTATTGGGGAGATAATGCAGGGCAGGGATTATTGAGGAACACTGGCTTAGGCACGCCCGGACGGAGTGGTGGTCAAACACCGCCCGCGACGTCGAGCGTACGAACTATGACCTACAGACCATTGAGACAGCAGCCAGAGGGTATTTAAACAGAGTGGAAAGAGGGAAAAAGAAAAAAAGAAAAAAAAAAAGAAATGCAGTATAAAAAGGAGGTTTGTTGACGATCGTTGACATCGGGACAAGGGCTCCTCCTCTTTTTAATCGTATGGCCCGATACGTTATGAGATCCTAGCCACAAAAAATAAACAAGTACAAATTCAATACGGGTTTGTGTGTGACCGTGACACGATGTGATGGCGTGTGACGGAATGGAATGATTGAGAGATTTCTGCCAAAGGACCGCTTGGAACAGGTGGTTGGATGGCGGTCGGGTTCACCATCTGACCCCGACCACACGCGTACTTTGTCTCCCCCCATCAGATGACCCCCTTCTCCCACTCACCATCCGATTTTCATAGATATGCGATATATATTTCTAGTATATCCCCTCTTCTCATCCTGATTAGTATACTACCATCCTACTTAGATTACTGTATTTCACTCTCCCACTCCAGCCTGGTGACTGGATCTTATGTACGAATGTAAACCATCGCTCCTTCCCCTGTCCTCAGCACGGTTCTGAAATGACGTCACTGCCTCTTTTTCCTATTTTTACCTAGTGAAGGTTTAGCATCACGGAGTCCGCTCGCCTGCTCTGCCTCACGACCTCGCCTTCCAACGCAACGTGGCCTGCTGTCTGTGACAGCATGTCAAGGCTATGCTGTTACTGGTCGGACGCACCACCACCAGCGCCTCGCGTTGAAGTTCAGCCTTTTTTCCATACTCAGCCTGGTCCGACCCTAGGCTCCGTCCCGTGCCTGTACGCCAGAGCGAGCTACAACAAGTTCACTCTAAACTTTCTACCATACCAGGCCATCTGTAATCTAAAATTTGTACACTTTTTCCTACGGAGCAGTTCCAATCAGAATCAGACGACAGGCGCAATCAAAATCTCAAAAACAAGCAACAACAGTATGCAGCTAAGAATAATAGGGTGGCATATGTACAGTCTGCCACCGGTGCCATGGGAAATGGCATAAAATAATATGTCCCTCCTGTGAGGCTTTCAGCCAAGGGTTGTACGTGCGTGGAGGATTGGTGCCTGCGCTTTCACGACGCGGCAGTCTCTCCTTCCGCCGCACGCTGTTGCCTTCTCGCTTTCTTGGCCGCATTCGCCGCGGCTGCCTTTGCTTTCTTGGCCTCTGCACGTGCAATCTTTTCCTCCTCTTCTTTTCGCTTCGCTTCCTCCCCTGCTTTCCGCTTCTCCTCCTCTACCCTGGCCTTGGACTCCGGCGCGGAATTGCCCATCCTGTTTTTCTTCTTCGCTTCCCGTGCTTCCTTTTCTTCCTGTTTGATCCTCTTGATGCGGGGGTCCAAACTCAGCGTGAGATCCACTAGACTGCGCAGCCGGGCTGTATCTTCCTTCTTTCGTCGGGCACGCTCGGTCTTGTTTTTCTTCTCTGTGTACCTCTTATCATCACGGCTACATCCCAACCCCGTCTGTTAATCTCTGGCCGTTCCGCGCAAAAAGAAAAAGAAACCACGACAGACCTATCGCTCCCCTCGTTCACTTCCTTGTCCAAATACTCGAATGACCGCCAACTATCAAAGTTGTACCAGAAGTCGTAAAACGCTTCCACCACGTCTTTGGGGTCATTAAACGATCCCAACAACGGTACCGGTGTCTTCTTGCTAAATCGCGCCTCCATCTCATAAATGGGGGCCCACATTTTAAAAAAGTAATCGACGTCAGTTGCTTTGCTACCCTTGAAGTCCGTCGCGGTAGGTCCGTCCTCTTCGAGCGTAAGGTAGTGCGGATCGACGGAATCAAACTGGCGGCGACGTTCAGGGTTTGTGAGCACCTCGTGCGCTTTTTGGATGCATTTGAAAAACGCATCGTCGTTGGTCGTGTGGGATTGACCGGCTTTTTTGTCGGGATGGTGTCTGAGCACCTTTTTACGATCTAGATAGAAATCACATCCCATCAGGGTTCAGTGAAAATGGGGTGATCCAATCAGGATGGAGTGGGGCAACGGAATGTTGGGCACACATACGAGCGATTTTAATTTGCTCGGGCGTGGCTTTGTAGCGCAAATGAGAAAGCCCAAGAACCTGGTAATGATCTTGTTTCTATTAAAATACTTTGTTAGCATCGATCGATCGATATAAGACAGGAGGGAAACGACAGCGAGACAGAGGGAAACAAGAGTGGCGACCACATGCCTTCCACTCCTTGGGATCGAGCAATAATAGCTCGGGCGACTCCTCTTCGTCGCCAACACCCAAATCGTCTTCGCTGTTCAGCCCCTCCGCGCGGAGTGCCTCGATACGCAGTCGGTCCTGCTCAATCAACTTGTCATACGCATTAAACGAGAGGTTGGACAGCGTGCGGCGCGCGTGAGCGAGGTAAGCGGATCCAGCAGGGATAAGCTTGCGTTGGACGACGGCTGTCGATGAAAAAAAAAAAAAACATATGTCCGTCCAGAGCAAGTCTGAGCGATATGTTAACTGGACATCAAGATGCACACTCACGAGCAAGCGTCGGGGTAGCATGCGAGTCCGGTGCAGCCCACTTCGGCGGCAGTGATGGGAGTACGTTGACGCTGGCCATCGCTAAAGAGGGTATCAACAACTGGCGCAAGAGAACCTCTCAGAGTGGGCCTTTTTTTCAATCAGTTCGTCAACTTTTTTTTTGTGCCTACACGCCTGCAACACGCACCGAAAAAAATGGTTATCAGTATGTCACGTGATGAAAGAAGCTCTGATCATCTAATGACCGAAATACTATTCATCTACTACAAACCAGGGTCTGTATACTCTTGCCATTCAACTACGATGTCTCCAGCTTGAAGTCCTTTTGTCAGCTGAAGAAATCCCTTCTTGTCCCCACATCAGGAAAGAAAAGGTATCGCAATAGCCCGGCGGCCAGTTGCTACCTCATGGCTTCTATTTATGGTGCATTGGAGAGTAGTCGCGAATGAATGACCCAAGATAAGTAAGTACTTGTACATTTTTGAGCAATAATAGACATCACTTATTGCTTGGTGATGAAGAGGCTTCACTTCGGTCTTCAAACATTTGCTTGTTCTTTCAAAGCATTTTTCCAAACGTAAGTCACCTAGTCTTTTCCCTGTTCGAACTTGGGATCGCCTCACGCTACACAATTCCCCCTCCAACCTCCAATCACAAATAAAACAATGCTTAAGTACACGCTAAAAACATTAGCTAGGCGGAGCAAAACGTAAGAATCACCTTCGACTGACAGGCTCCGCAGCCAGTTTGACACTCCGAGCTATTTGGCATCGGCTGGCATGTCAATGGTAAATATATGTACCACCCACGCTGTTTTTATTCCCTCGGCCTTTCTGCCTGAGTGGAGCGACGCTTTCATCTCCATGGGGGCCCGGTATTATATGTATGCATGAAAGTGCTCAATATCCTTGTTTGTGGTTCATGCTCGCTTATCTGCAGGTTTCATATTTGGACTCTCGTATGTACAATATGCACGATCCGTTGGCACACATGATTGACGGATCCGTACAAGCTTGTCTGAATTTACGGCCGGTCAATTCGTTTTTTACACGTCGTCATTTCCAAAGGATATGCCCTGGTTAAAAAGGATGGCAAGCATCTTCAGAACTAGCATCCGCCAAACATGCATCAGGTGACCCCCATGTGCAGGTGGCCATCTTATGGTATGTTTGTTCAACGACATTTAGTTGCATAGCTGACGTTTGACTTTGTACTACACTGACAGTGCTACAGACGTTGCGAACACTTTCCCTTTAATATGGCTTCATTACCACTTTTTAATTTCCTGTCGGCTCAACAATTCTCCGGATTGTGTGGTCTACATGCCTGCGTAAGTCTGAATCACTGGATGAATTCATTTCATTGCAAAGTTCACACTCTGCCTGTTTCTTGCACTAGGCCAATGATTGTAAATATCACTTTCCTCATTTTAAATGTATAATCTGAGACATGCATCATCCATAATTTAGTATTGCCAGTACGGTAAGTGGAACGGGCCTATGCAAGTGCATAAATGATATTTTTCCACTACTGTGTCACCTTTATCGTCCAAAGGTAGATAATGTGCTATGCGTCCACGCCTCTTCTGTCATGTCCCAATAGCTTCTACGCCCACAGAGTTTGGATAAGTAAGTCATTAAAGAATTCGGCCAGATACAACCTCCGCTTACTACTACCTTTCCCTGACAGTCAGTGGCAAAAATCGATTGGTGACATCCGCTGTGGTACGATCTGCAACTTTGATCCGTAAGCTCTGTTGAGTTCAACGTGACAGATCTTATCTGCCCTTGCCCCGCTCGGTAAGTCTACGAGTGAACATCGCAAATTATGTATGTTGGCTAAAATACAGCGCACACTAGGGTTTTTGGATGTAGTTCGTGTTTTTTTTTTGTCAAGTACTTGCCTCTGTTGATGTCCCTTTCCGTTAAATAGCATGTTCGGCGGAATTGTGCGTAAGCAGTCGGGTTTTCCAAACTGTCACTTACCATCTAGCAGCGTCCGTACACCCACATTCGATGCGCCACGCACAAGTAAGGTAAATATGGAAACACTACAATTATCAAATGAATCCGACTCCAAGGGGGTCGCTAGTATTCAGCCATGTCCGCTATGGCGAGCGCCGTGTGCAACGTTATCATCACGATGTCTATCACACGGGAGGGTAGGCGTCCATCGTAAAGGCCACGATATCAAGACATCGAATGCGGTCTTTGTCCAAATGGGACTGTTTTCTTCGTACGTCAGGGCCAATGATACCGACTGCTGTGCTTCAAACTCTTACCCTCTGTTGCCATGCAGTATTAACGCATTGATGGTGGCGATCTTGGTAGGCATATTCTCCAAGGCATGCGTACAATTAGATCAAACGTGGATTAATACGATGATACCCCAGTACGGCATACAGGATCATAGTCTAAGCTCAGCAAAGGTAATCTTGTCGTCGTTCAACGTGTGATGATTCTGCAGGCTCATCTATCGGCTATAAAACAGCATATTCTAACTCCATGCTCAGCGTGTAAGTGGGAGAATCATTGGGATAATGACCATACTTGCTGACCTGTATTCCTATTCCTGTGGGTGTCATATCAACTTGCTTTTAGGCTGAACGCACGCAAGAAAATTAGGGGCGATCAACGAGCGCAGGACCAAGCTGCGATTGAGATTCCAACGATCACCACTATCCAATGATACGCCCATGACTCGGTGCCATGTACAGTGTCGATTCGATCGTTGATTGCGTTCAAGCTTGCTCACATAACGTACTGTGGATATATGCCAATAACACGGGGATGTCGAACGTTTCACTACGTCGAATGATTATCGTCCCTGTAATCATACAATAAATGAAAGTTGTTCAAGAATGATACACGTTGTTTCAGGTCTTGGTGTAGGGTGGTGTGCGAACAGTCTTTCGAGGTCTCGAACATGCCAAACTAGACCAATCTACTTCCTGGGCTAGTGATCATTGGTATGGTTTATAGAGATGAATGTACCACAGTTGTCGTGAAATATCTCGTCGATAAGATAGACGGGGTCGGGTATTCCGTAGCTTATAACCACTCTCTTCCATCCACCGGAGTTATTCGCGTCTACATTGATTTGAGGCATTTGCTACAGATCTTTACTTCCTTCTGTTTTTAGAATATTTGATAGCTATACCATCCTAGAAGCCTAAGAGTATATATACACCTCAAAAGGTGTCTTGGTGTCCTACCTTCCCATCCAGCTATTTCTTTCCCCTGCGCCTCTCTCCAAACCCCTTCGCCGGACGATCTTGAGAACCGTGCACCCAATCCTTGTGCAGTTCACCCGCTCCCACTTCCACCTCCGACTCGGAAATGAAATGGGGTCCGAGGGGATCACGCACGACAATGACCCCTGTCGACGTCGATGCCGGATTTAAATTTATACTCCCCGATATTTCCTTGTTCCTTTTTTCCTCTCCAAATATCCGACTCCGCGCTTCTTGATAAAGTGCCTCGCGCTCCGCAAGTGAACCCCTCGGTACCGGCGAGGCTACTCCAGAACCCGAGACCGAACCTATCCCTGAGGTGAACCCAGGGGACGAAGATGGTGCACCGGAACTGCTACCATGGCCTGTGGTGTTTGGAGAGGGCCGTTTGAGGATGCGGAGTGTTGGCTGGAGTGCTGCCGGCGGTGGAGGGGGGAGACTTTGACTCGTACTTGCGGGGGCCACAATGAGCTCGGGCATCGGTGCTTTGTTATTACTGTATCCATGATGGCACGCGCAGTCATCGCGTGGAGCATGGATCACAAGAAAACGCCACACAGCGGGGGGGTGTTTGACAAGGAGCGCAAGTACATGGAGACAAAAATAAGAGTGTGGGGCGAACTGGAATATCAGCACAAATGAAATGCTCCAATGAAACAGGCGAGGGTAAATAGAACACTCACGCTTCTTCCCATATTTTACTACTGTTATCCTCCTCTTCTTCCTTTTCTCTTCTTTCCGACATACCCAGACTCGGACCGCCGCTCCTGTCGGTAACTGTGCTCGCTCCCGGTCTGGTGTTCTGACCACCAGTGCTTTCACCCTCTCCTTGTGCATCACCTTCTTCTCCCTCCCCCTCGTCGTCTCCGTCATCATCCCAGTCGTCACGCCCGCCCATTTTC
>JBBPJU010000358.1:0-25562 GCA_038088875.1 Austroboletus festivus
GAACTACTCCCAATGGCAGAATTCAATCATAACTCCTCGGTACACTCCGCAACCAAACAAACTCCATTCAGCCTGATAATGGGGTATGAACCAAGAGCTTATCCACCAATCGGGAAAACCTTTAACCCCGCCCTTGAAAAATGCCTGAATGGATTAGGAAACGCCAGAGATGAAGCCTTAGTCGCGATCACCAACGCCCAACAGTTCTTCCATAACTACCCAAAATTCAAACCTTGGAAAAACGGCGACAGGGTGTGGCTATCCAATAAAAACCTTAAACTCTCATATCCATCCAAGAAACTCGGCCCAAAAAGGGAAGGTCCCTTCCGCATCATGAAAGTCCTATCACCCATAACGTACCAACTGGAATTACCCACAAACTGGAAAATCCATAATGTATTCCACGCCTCCCTTCTTTCCCCATTTGTCCAAAATGAGGAGTACGGAATCGCTGGAACTCCGCCACCCCCTGACATCATCGGTGACGAAGAGGAATATGAGGTCGAACGTATCATCAACCACAGGGGATACCCAGGACGACGATCCTATTTAGTGCAATGGAAAGGATACTCTACTGCAGAAAACACTTGGAAACCAGAAAACAACTTCACCCATGCCGACGAGACTCTACAAATCTATAAAAGAAAACACAAAATATGATTGACGATAAACAACCCACCGAACACTGCGACTTTTACAAGTTCTCCCTTAAAGACAATAAACCCACCAAATACTCCTATCACTTCTCACGCATCTCAGTATTCACCCCAAAAAGAAAAAGACATTATGACCAACAACACATCCAGACCCACAGCTATTACTGCAAAGAGAACTACTGTCCATATCACTACTAGCCGATCATTCCGCTCCTTATCGTCAACCACTCTCTTCCCTTCTTCATACCCTACGGATGCCCAGCCCTACCCATTTTAATCACTTTATGTTTTGTTATCCAAATCCACTTCGAACTCTACACCGACGATATCAATCTCTCCTCTCACACTGCCATTTTCTTCTTTATATATGTCCCTTATCCTCACCCTGATCAAAGACATCTCCAATCTCCAGATCCTCCCACCCTCTTATAGGAGAATCGCTTATGCCACCATTTTGGATGACCCCAAAGGATTGGCCTTATTAGAAGCCAACTTGGAACTGAGGAAACTATCCTCAGTAGTCCTCCTCATCGACACCTACCGCAGCTATGTCTCCATAAGACTCCTGGTCGAAGAAAACCTCGTTAAAAACCTTAGTGAGGCGATCGCAGAAAATCTCCGCATGGCTGGCGCGCAAACCCTCGATGCCCTCCACTTCTGCGGGCTGGGATACTTCATCAAATGCCTCCCCACCTCCACCTTCTTTGGAAAGATCTATCCCATCTACCTCCAGCTACCCAGAGGTATGGGACAGTGAGGATTTATTGACATTGAACTTGCGAGACAGTTTGCCTTCCTTAATGGCAGCAGTTTCCCATTTGAGACTAAACCGGATCGACGGATCAGAGGAGAATCAGCAGATAGTGAAGAGCGAGAGAATCTTCTTCCCATCCCGATTCGTATCAATCAACCTCTTATGGAAGTTAAGGTCCCGGAAGTCCCAGACAGATCCGACGGAGAAACAGACGAGTCCCCTCCAAAAGAGCCCCCGCTCCCCACCACCCCGACCTCCCACTCCTTATCCAGACACCCTCAGCAACCTAAGCAACCTCTCTCCACCAGAATCTCCTTCTGCAGAAATGACACCCCGTCCTCTCCAACAAACTCCCGAACTTATCAATGTTATCAATGTGGAAGTCCCCACCATCTCCAACCATCCTGCCCCCACTACACCTGTCCCTACTGTCAACAGGACACCCCAGGCCACCCCCAGCATCTCTGCCCCGAACGCATGGAGGGTGGATCTAACTAGGTGGATGATGGATTGGAATGAGATCAATGAGGTTCATCAACCTTATCGACGGGGTAATGTCACGCATCAGGTGGACTACCCAAGGAGAGCCACCCCTTTTCCTCACGAAGGGGATCGCCCTTGGCTTAACGCCAATATCGCTACTGCAGCCTATGGAGGGAACCTTGACATGAGGCATCAATTCTGGAACGGAGAAGCGGAGGGAGCCACCTGGGGAGAGGAACCCCTAGGAGATGCAGTCCCAGGATGGTGGAACGTCCAAGCACCACCTGTCCACCTGGAGGAGACAGCACCCCTGCCGGAATGGCCCACGGACGAGGCATGAATGTGATTGCATCCACACCTTATCTTTCTTTTGGTATGAACTTTGTTTCTTATCTCTGAACTATAGTTTCTTTTGGATCGCACCCTTACACTGGTGCGATCACCTTCTCCCCCACCTATGCTTATCTCCAGAAACCCTTCACCCTACGGACAGCCTTCCCCCTTCCTGTGATCTCTGTTTATGGTCATAGCAGTTCCCCCTTTTTCCTATAAATAGTGCTGCCCATGTACAAGTAACTCCTTAACTAGATCTACGTTTAATCTACATGGTATTTGGTTCAACTGCCATTTCTAAGTGAGGAACGCAGCAAGACTTACCCAAACCATCCCAGACTTCTATCAATCTCCTGTCTACTATTGAGTGACAGCTAGAACTTGGCGATATCTTTGTGTCTTGGATCTATACCCGTAGATCGTGTCACAATTACTGTATATGGGCAGCTCTATTTATAGGGGAAGGGGAACTACTATGACCGTAAATAGAGGTTCACAGGAAGTGGGGGGGGCTGTCCATAGAGCGGAGGTTTACAAGAGATAAGCATGGATGGGGGGAGAAGTGATCGCACCAGTGTAAGGGTGTGATCCAAAAGAAACTATAGTTCATAGATAAGAATAAAGTTCATACCGAAGTAAAGGTAGGGTGTGGATGCGATCACATCCATGCCTCGTCTGTGGGCCATTCTGGTGGGGGTGCGGTCTCCTCCAGGTGGACGGGTGGTGCTTGGACATCCCACCATCCAGGGACTGCATCTCCTAGGGGCTCCTCTCCCCAGGTGGCTCCCTCCACTTCTCCATTCCAGAATTGATGCCTCATATCAAGGTTCCCCCCGTAGGCCGCAGTTGAGATGTTGGCATTGAGCCAGGGGTGATCCCCTTCATGGGGAAAAGGGGTGGCTCTCCTTGGGTATTCCACCTGATGCATGACACTCTGACTCTTTCAATTTGAGATCAAGGAGTTTGAGCTCCTGCTTGTGTTTGAAATCAGTCTCAGCATTGAATACCCTAGCATTCAGCTCAGCATGCTGAATCTCGAGCTCTTTCTTGCGGATTGAATAATTATAGCGCTGTGCAGACCGAATAGACCCAGCCGAGTCTCCTTCAAGAATATCACTCGCCTTCTCCAAGGCCTCGAGCTTTGCTGCAAAGACGTTGGTGCCAGCAGCTGAAGAAACTGTCGTTCACTTGATAGTCGATAATCCACCAGTATTGTTCAACATGTCAACAGAGCATTTTAGGCTGGAAATTGAACTGGAGGATGAACATGGAGGGCGGGGATAAGGGCTGTGTCATACAAAGGCATTGCACCCTTCACACATTGGAGTCTTCCCCTTTGCAGATGAAGGGGATCCACTTGGGCTGGGGTGAGATGGTACCTTTTGGGATGACTGTTAGTTACTTTCTTCGAGTGCCTGTGACAAAAGCACCTACCTTCGGACTAGCGTCAATTGCCAGCTCATCTGCAACTCCATCATTAATGTGATTATCGAGATAATGGAAGTTCATTGGGTCGTCATCATGAAGCTGTATGCTTGCCATTTCCATATCATCTGGCTCGTCGAATTCATTGGGGTTGGTGTTGGACAGATCAACAGCAGGAGCCTTGGTGGGAGCAATGATGTTGAGAAGACTATCCACATGGTTTACATTGGGTTTTGCAGATATGAGCATACTATCGAAGGACGGGATCCCCTTCCAGAAGGGATCAAGGTCTTGGTAATATGGGAAGACATGTAGGATATCCTCTGGTAATTTTATCAACCAGCCACCAGTACTGAAGTGTTACGATAACGTACCCATGAGGTTCTGAGGCACACTGTCATCACTGCTGGGAATCACGCCAGCACCAGTACTTTTCAGCTGCGCATGTTGATCACGATATTGCTTCTTGAGCCTTCATATGTTCCAGATAAGCTAAAATACTAACCAAAACATATGATTTACTTATGACTGCAACCAGTTGGTGACTGACGATGCATATTTTGTGGGATCAGATCCATACAAGGTGGAGTGTTCAGGATCGTTTTCGAATATGTGCCTAGCAATGGCAGCAGCAACATCCTTCTTGTTTTTTCCACAGGGCTTGTCTCCTGGAGGGACTGGAAACGAGGTTGTCATCGAAGTCAAATGGTCATGAAATAAGATATGGTGATCTGCAGCATGGAACATGATCCAAGAAACCAACTGATCAGTACAGCCACCTTCCCAAGTGATGTTTGGGGAGCTACGAGTCTTCATGGATTCCAATAGAGCAAGTTCCCTAGTAATAGTAGACACAGGGGCTGAGGTGAAGGTTGCCACTGGTGCAGCAGTGGGCTTCCTCGCTCCCCTCCCATGGCGTTTCTTCTGGGTGGTATCAGGTGCTATAGGTTGAGGTACAGAGGGAAGAGCCTCCCTCGTTGTGGGGGCTGGGGGGCATCCTCTCGCAGCCATAGGTTGTTTTGCGAATGTTTGGAGCCGCAGGGAGCATCGAGGTGGTTGGCGGAAGGCAGGCATTGCTTTTCACACTCCGATATGGACATACCCAAAAAAACAAGCGGCATGGCACTTTCAGATCCTGAGAATATCTAGAGCATAGCCTTCTTGAATACCACTAATGGGTGTCTTCTAGAAAATCTGCTTGCACTGAGAATAAATGAATATTCTGAAACTGAGGTACTACCTTATAAAAATTGAACTATATACAATATAATATCCCAATATCCTGCTGTGCTTTCATTGTATGAATCACAGAAAATCCTATTAGAAAAGGATTATGCATACATCCTTGTACCACAGTTTAGGAAATGAAAAAAAGGTACAGAAGAAATCAGTACAGTTTGATATGAAGATAAGATAGGATAAAAGAAAGTTCTGACATTATCCCCTTTCTAGGAAAAACATCCTCATTTGACTAAAAACCCAGGGTAATCCATTCTCCAACTAAAGCTTCATTTGCTTCAGCCTAAATAGTGTTGATAATTATAACCAGTTTGATCTCATCCTTATTAAGACCATGGTGCTCGGTCAGAACTGTACCTCTCTACCTCATACCCTAGGCCCAATAGGGCCTCTAGTGTCACACATCAGATGGACTATCCATGAAGGGCTACCCCTTTTCCTAATGAAGGGGATAGACCATGGCTAAATGCAAACATCATAACAGCCACCTATGGAGGGAACAAGGATGGAAGACTGATATTCTGGGAGGGAGAAACCACAGGAGCTACCTGGGGAGAGGAACTGCTAGGAGACTTTGTCCCAGGATGGTGGAATGTCCAGATGCTGCCCATACACCTAGAGGAGACCACACCCCCACCTGAATGGCCCACAGATCTGACATGGATGTGATGCATCCATGCCCCATATTACATCATACAAATCTTATCTCTTATCTTAGAACTATTTTTCCTTTATGATTGTACCCCTTCCCACTGGTACAATCCCCATCATCCTCCACCCATGCTTATCTCTATATACCCTTTGCCCAGAGGACAGTCCCCCCTTTACCTATGATCACTTGTTATGGTCATAGTAGTCTCCCCTTCCCCTATAAATATGACTGCCTTGTATAGTAGGAATTCCCTAACTAGATCTATGTTTAATCTATGTGGTATTTGGTTAACTGCTATCCCTGAGTAAGGGCCACAGTGAGACTTCCCATAACCCTATTGGACTTCTATCAGTCTCCTGTCTACTGAGAGTGATAGCTGAACACCAGAGGGTCTTCATGTCCAATCTATACCTGTAGATCATGTCACAAAAGATCTAGTTGAACTTTGTTCACTCCTTGTTCTACCAAGAAGAGTTAGTGGGCCCAAATCTCCACTAGGAAGATCCACCAAAATTTACTCCACTGCTGATCCCCACTTTGAGAGAGAGGAAAATCAAAATATTAACCAATCCTACAGAAATGTCTCTATCCCCGATTCATCTCAAAGACTTCAAATCAGAGGAAGCTCTACTGCTCCTAGCCATCATCACAACCCCTGACCCCATAGCACCAGAACCTATCGTTGCCCTTCTCAGAGTTTACCTGCATCTCTGACCCTTAACACTGAAACTGTTGCAGCCAACAGAAATCCAACTCCTATCCCACCTAATACAGCTACATTGCACCCAGCAGAGGACAATTTCGCCTTAGACCTTGATCCCCCAAGGACAAGGAAAAAGATGGCCAAAAAAAGAGCTGGACTACCAACAGATTTCTCAGGGGAAGAAGAGAATGCCACATGGTGGATTATGACCATGAGCAACTACTTCTCCATGAATGACGATATTTATATCTATGATCAAGACAGAATCAACACAGCCTTGAATAAAATGAGCAAGGGACAAGGAAAGATGTTCTCTGAAACATACTACAATCAGTGAGAAGACAGAACAATTGCTAACACACAAAGTTGGAAGGAATTTAAGGAAAAGTTCCTTGAAGCATTTTCATCTAAAGAAGTCCACTTGGACCACAGGAGGAAGTTAGCTGCTCTAAAACAAAAGGACAAAGAATCCTTCCCCACAATGAAAGGACTACAGGGGTATATACAGGACTTTCAATTATATGCAGGAAAAGCTAAAATGATGGATGATGCAGCCCTGATGGAATGGTTCATAAGAGGCCTAAACCTGTTAATTGCAGAAAAAGTAATAGGAAATAAAGAGCCAGAAACCCTTAAAGACTGGATTGAAGCCAGTCACAAACAAATGAGACAAATCAAATGAGTATGAGACCTGAAAGGGAATCGATACAAAGCAGAAACTACCAAAGATTCAAACACAATGGATGTCAACATCATCAAACTATCCCCATTTAATCATGCTAAATACATAAAGGAAAATCACTGCTTCATTTGTCACAAAGTAGGATGCTCTATAAGAAATCATTCATGACCAGGAACATCTACCCATGCCACCAAGTTCCAAAAGAAGAAACAAATCAAAGAGATCTCCAATAACATACCAACCCCATCAGCGATAGCTGATTATGTCAAAATTCTAGGAGAATAAAATGTAAAAGAAGAAGATGTAGTCCAAATCCTCAAAGAGGTTTATGAAGAACCAGTCTATCAAGGGGAAGAAGAGGAAACTGTTGCTAAAATAAGCACAGCTGAACTGTGAGCTTGAGTAGAGAAAATGAAGGGTTTTTGATTAGACGAGCTTAATCAGTGTGTCACTCTCCTATGACCTGGAATGTACAATCTATAGAATGAAAATCAATCACAATCCCCATTCAAATACTTCTAGGAACCACTGAAATCAACACCCTAGTCAACAGCAGAGCAACCAACTGCCTCGTCAATGAATCTATTGCCCAAAAATTACACCTTCCCCTTACTAAACTCAGAAACAGGAGAATCACAGTCAATGCTGATGGAACCTCAAATAAGGGAGGAGATATCACTTATAAAACCACCCTCACCATGTCTATAGGAGGAAGAAGAAAAATCCGGGACTACCTAATAATCAAAAGCAGGAAAACTGACATGATATTAGGAATGAGCTGGCTAGCTCAACATAACCCCATGATTGATTGGGTACAGAGGGAATTAAAAGGAGGGAAACAGAGTCCTGATCCTGAGGAACAATGCTACCTGATCAAATACCTAACCACGAACTTGGCAGAGGAGCCAAATAAGGAAGTACTGATCAGGTGTTGTACCGATCAGGAAGAAATCCATAAGCTGACCATCTCCACAGACCTTGCCCAAAATGAACAAAAGAAGGAGATAAGCCTGCCCGAGAAATTTCAACAATTTCAAGAAGTATTTTCAGAAGAAGTTACCACAGCTTTACCTCCTAAAAGGACCTATGATCACCACATTGACCTCCTTCCCTCGTTTACACCATGAAGAGCAAAAAACTACCCTCTAAACCTGGAATAAACCAAGGCCTATAGAAAGTTTATCAACAAACACCTCAAAAGTGGAAAAATCCAAAAATCCAAATCCCCCCAGGCATCTCCATTCTTCTTCATAGATAAAAAGGATGGAAAACTCCGACTCTGCCAAGACTATCAGTACCTCAATGAACACACAGTTAAAAACACTTATCCACTACCCCTGATCAGGGATCTGATCAACAAATTGAAAGGATCCAAGATCTTTACCAAAATGGATGTACAATGGGGATACAACAATGTACAAATAGTACCTGAGGACTGATGGAAAGCTGCCTTCATTATACTGATGAGACTCTTTGAACCAACAATGTTCTTTGGACTATGCAATTCCCCCACCACCTTCCAAGCCCTAATGGATGACATCTTTGCCGATTACCTAGCCGAAGGATGGTTAATCATATACATGGATAATCTCCTCATCCACTCCCCTGATCAAGAAACCCACAACAAAAGAACCAAAAAAGTCCTGGAATAGATGATGGAACATAAGCTGTATCTCAAATTAGAAAAATGCTCTTTCAACACCAAAACCACAGAGTACCTGGGAATGATTATCTTGGAGGGATGAGTAGAGATGGATCTGGTCAAATTAAAAGCCATCAAGGAATGGAATCCACCCACCTCCATAAAAGAGGTCCGTTCCTTTCAGGGATTCTGCAACTTCTACTGAAAGTTCATCAAAGGGTTTTCTACTAAGGCACAACCCCTCATTGAACTAACAAAAAAGGAAATTAAATGGCAATGGGACCAACCCCAGGAAGAAGCATTTCATAATCTCCAACAACAGTTCCTCTGTCAGCCCATCTTATCCATTCCAGATTTAACTAAACCGTTCTTTGTCATGACTGATGCCTCCCTAGTAGGAACCAGAGGGGTACTAATGCAGAAGAACACCAATGGTGACCTCCACCCATGTGCATATCGATCCAGTATCCTCTTACCCACAGAACGAAATTATGACATCTATGACAAAGAACTCTTGGGAGTCATCCACACCTTGGATGACTGGTGACACTACCTAACTGGAACAAATCATCCAGTGACACTCCTCACTGATCACAAAAATCTCCTCTACTTCAAAGAAGCCAGAAAATTGTCCAGATGGCATGCCAGATGGCAATTATTCCTACAGGAGTATGATCTCATCTTCCATCACCTTCCAGAAACCTAAATGGGACCAGCCAATGCCCTATCTAGACTCTCCAATCTGAACCTGGTGGATGACAATTCAGAACTCTGCCTACTTCCAGAGGAACTCTTTGTCAATCAGATAGATTTTGCCCTGAAAGAAAAGATAAAAACATCTTCCCAAAAAGATCCACTGGTCCTAGAAGCACTACAATGCATATACAAGGAAAACCACATCCCCAATAGGTCCCACCCCTCTGATTGGACATATAAGGAAGAACAACTCTATTTCCACCACCAGCTATACATCCCTCCTGAGGCACAGAAGGGCCTAGTCCACTCCATCCACTCCTCCACAGTGGGAGGACATGGGGGACAACATTGCACCATCCAACTCATTTCCAAAGATTGCTGGTGGCCAGGACTCTCCACATTCATCAGAAAATACATTGCAGGATGTCCAATCTGCCAACAAAACAAAAATATAAATAACCTGTCTCACCACCCTCTTATCCTGATCTTAGCCAATAGTCCACACCTGTTCCACACCATCTCCATGGATATAATCACCAATCTATCCTGTTCTAATGGAGTGGACTCCATTTTAGTCATTGTGGACCACAGCCTTAGCTGGGGGGCAATTTTCATTCCAACTACCAAAAATGTCTATGCAGCAGGGGTGGCCACACTATTTTTTAAAAATATATTTCCCTGATTTGGATTACACTCCAAAGTCATCTCAGATAGTGGCCCTCAATTTGCTTCTGCCTTTGCCAAGGAGTTAACCAGACTACTTAGCTATAATGTAGCCCTCTTCACCACATACCACCCATAAACTAATGGAGAAACAGAACAAGTAAATCAAGAATTAGAAACCTACCTAAGAATATTCTGTCATGGACAACAGGACAAATGGAGTGAACTCCTCCCCATGGCAGAATTCAACCACAACTCCTCAATACACTCTGCCACTAAACAAACTCCATTTCACCTCATGATGGGATATAAACCTAGAGCCTATCCCCCAATTGGAAAAACCCAGAACCCCACCATTGAAGGACAGCTGAAGTCACTAGTCAATGCCAGGGATGAAGCACTAGCAGCTATCATTCACACCCAACAATTTGTCTCCAACTACCCAAGATTTAAACCTTGAAAGAAAGGTGACAAAGTGTGGCTCTCAAACAGAAACCTTAAAACTCCCTATCCATTTAAGAAACTCAGCCCAAAAAGAGAAGGCCCCTTTCCCATCATGAAAGTACTCTCACCAGTGATGTATCAATTGGAATTACCCCCAACCTGGAAAATCCATAATATATTCCATGCATTTCTTCTTTCCCCTTTTGTCCATAATGATAAATATGGGATCGCCAGAATACCACCTCCACTGGTAATCATAGATGACAAGGAAGAGTATGAGATCAAACAAATCATCAATCACAGAGGACACCCAGGACAGAGGTCATATTTAGTACAATGGAAAGGATACTCAACCATGGAAAACACTTGGGAGTCTGAAAATAATTTCACCCATGCCAATGAGATCCTAGCTGCAAATAAAAGAAAACACACACTATGATTGACAATAAGCAATCCACCACCTGCTGCAATTTCTACCAATTCTCCTTAAAACAAAACCAACCTACCAAATACTCTTATCAGTTCTCGCACATCTTCATTTTCTCCTCCAAAAGAAAAAGACATTATGACCAACAACATACCCAAACCCATGAATACTACTGCAAGGAACAATACTGCCCCTATCACAACTGATGTTAGCCCATCATTCTGCACCTAATCATTAACCACACCTGCCCTCTCCTTCTCCCTTATAGAAATCCTTCTTTACTGATTCTTATTACCATAAAGTTCATCATTCAACTCACCTTTGAACTCTATTCTGAGGACCTCATTATCTCCTCTCATGCCGCCATTTTCTGCCACATTCATGTCCCTTATCCTTGCCCTAATCAAGGATGTCTTCAATCTTCAGATCCTTCCTCTCTCTTATAGAAGAATCACTTACTCCACCATTTTGGATAATCCTCAAGGACTGGCTTTATTAGAGGCTAACCTTGAACTGAGAAAACTATCCTCCCTCATCATTCTTATTGACACTTACCACAGCTATGTCTCCACAAGGCTCCTTGTTGAAGAGAACAGAGTTTAGAACCTTACTAAGGCAATCACAGAAAATCTCTGCTTGGCAGGCACTCAAACCCTTGACACGCTCCACTTCTGTGGACTGGGATACTTTATCAAATGACTCCCTGCCTCCACCTTCTTTAGAAAGCTTTATCCCTTCTACCTCCAACTTCCCAGAACTATGGGACAGTGAGGATTTATCGACATCAAACTTGCTAGACAGTTTACCTTTTTTAATGGCAGCAGTTTCCCATTTGAGACTGAGGCAATTAGACAGCTTACCAGAGAATCAAGAGATAGCAAAGAGCAAGAGAATCTTCTTCCCATCCTAATTCGTATCACCCAACCTCTTACAGAAATTAAGGCACCTGAAGTTGCAGAAAAGTCTAAAGGGGGAGTCAATGAAGCTCCGCCCCGACAGTTCATTCCCCCAACTACACTGTCCCCCCACTCCATACCCAGACAGCTTCAGCAACCTAAGTGACCTCTCTCCACTAGAATCTCCAATCAACAAAATGACACTCCAGTCTCTTCCACAAGAACCTATCAATGCTATTAATGTGGAAGTCCCCACCATCTCCAACCCTCCTGCCCCCACTACACCTGCCTCTACTGTAGAGAGGATGCCCTGGGACATCCCCAACATCTCTGCCCCAGTTGCACAGAGAGTAGATCTGACTAGGTGGATGATGGATTGGGATAAGATCGATGAGGTCCATCAACCTTATCAATGGGGTAATGTCATGCATCAGGTGGACTACCCATGGAGAGCTACCCCTTTTCCTAATGAAGGGGATAGACCATGGCTAAATGCAAACATCGCAACAGCTGCCTATGGAGGAAACGAGGATGGAAGACCATTGTTCTGGGTGTGATGCGATCTATGGGTAGAGATCAGACATGGAGACCTTCTGGTGTTCAGCTATCACTCTCAGTAGACAGGAGACTGATAGAAGTCCAATAGGGTTATGGGAAGTCTTGCTGTGGCCCTCACTTAGGGATAGCAGTGAACCAAATACCATGTAGATTAAACATAGATTTAGTTAGGGAATTCCTACTATACAAGGCAGTCATATTTATAGAGGAAGGGGAGACTACTATGATCATAACAAGCGATCATAGGTAAAGGGGGGGACTGTCCTCTGGGCAAAGGGTACATGGAGATAGGCATGGATGGAAGATGATGGGGATCGTATCAGTGGGAAGGGGTGCAATTATAAAGAAAAAATAGTCCTAAGATAAGAGATAAGATTTGTATGATTTAATATGGGGCATGGATGCATCACATCCATGTCAGATCTGTGGGCAATTCAGATGGGGGTGCGATCTCCTCTAGGTGTATGGGCAGTGCCTGGACATTCCACCATCCTGGAACAAAGTCCCCTAGCAGTTTCTCTCCCCAGGTAGCTCCTGTGGCTTCTTCCTCCCAGAATATCAGTCTTCCATCCTCGTTTCCTTCATAGGCAGCTGTTGTGATGTTTGCATTTAGCCATGGTCCATCCCCTTCATTAGGAAAAGGGGTAGCTCTCTGCGGATAGTCCACCTGATGCATAACACTGGGAGGGAGAAGCCACAGGAGCTACCTAGGGAGAGGAACTGCTAGGGGACTTTGTCCCAGGATGGTGGAACATTCAGGTGCTGCCCATACACCTAGAGGAGACCACATCCCCACCTGAATGGCCCACGGATCTGACATGGATGTGATGCATCCATGCCCCATATTAAATTATATAAATCTTATCTCTTATCTTAGGACTATTTTTCCTTTATGATCACACCCCTTCCCACTGGTACAATCCCCATCATCCTCCATCCATGCTTATCTCTATGTACCCATTGCCCAGAGGACAGTCCCCCCTTTACCTATGATCACTTGTTATGGTCATAGTAGTCTCCCCTTCCCCTATAAATATGACTGCCTTGTATAGTAGGAATTCCCTAGCTAGATCTATGTTTAATCTATGTGGTATTTGGTTCACTGCTATCCCTGAGTGAGGGCCGCAGTGAAACTTTCCATAACCCTATTGGACTTCTATCAGTCTTCTGTCTACTGAGAGTGACAGCTGAACACCAGAGGGTCTCTGTGTCTGATCTATACCCATAGATCATGTCACATCAACCCATTAATTGCAGAAAAAGTAATCACTATCAAAAAGCCAGAAACCCTGAAAGACTGAATCAAATCCAGTCATAGACAGATGAGGCAGATTGAAAGAGTCTAAGATCTGAAAGGGAATCAATTCAAAGTGGAAGCACAGGATCCAAATGCTATGGATGTAGACATCATCAAACTATCTCCATTCAGCTGTGCCAAACACATAAAGGAAAATCACTGCTTCATATGCCATAAAGTAGGGTGCTCTACCAGGAACCATCCACAACCAGGAACATCTTCTCACAATAAGTTCCAAAAGAAGGAACAAACCAAAGAAATCTCTGATACCACCCCCACACCATTGGCAATCACTGATTACATTAAGGTTCTCAGAGAGAAAGATGTCAAAGAAGAAGATGTAATTAAGATCCTCAAAGAAGTATACGAAGATCTAATCTATCAAGGAGAAGAAGAAGAAACCATTGCTAAAATAAGCACAGAAACATTAAGGGCATGGATAGAGAAAGTCAAGGGTTTTTAAAATGGAGAGCTCAGTCAGTGTGTCACTCTCCTATGACCTGGAATGTACAATCTTTAGAACAAAAGTCAATCACAATCCCCATTCAAATACTTCCAGAAATCACTGAAATCAAAGCCCTTGTCAATAGTGGAGCAACCAATTGCTTCATTGATGAATCAATAGCTCGAAAACTATGCCTCCCCCTCACTAGACTAAAGATCTGATGGATTGCTGTAAATGCAGATGGAACCTCTAACCAAGAAGGAGATATTACTCACAAAACCACTATTACCACTTCCATAGGAGAAAGAAGAGAAACATGAGATTACCTAGTAATCAAAAGTGGGATAACTGACATGATACTAGGAATGAGCTGGTTGGCTCAACATAACCCCAAAATCAACTGGGTACTTCAGGAACTAAAGGGAGGGAAGAAATGTCCAAATCCAGAAGAACAGCAGTACTTGATCAAGTATCTAACCACCAATCTAGTGGAAGAACCAAACGAGGAGGTTCTGATCTGATACTGCACTGATCAGAAAGAAATCTGAAAACTTACAATCTCCACTGATATTACACAAAAGGAACAGAGAGAAGAGGTAACTCTACCAGAGAAATTCAGACAATTTCGGAGTATATTCTTGGAAGAAGCAACCACTACCCTTCCCCCTAAATGAACCTATGATCACCACATCAACCTCCTTCCATCATTTTCTCCCTGAAGAGCTAAGAATTATCCATTGAACCCAGAGCAGATGGAAGCCTGTAGGAAGTTCATAGATGAGCATCTCAAAAGTGGAAAAATCCAAACATCCAAATCCCCCCAAGCCTCCCCATTCTTCTTTGTCAATAAGAAAGATGGAAAACTCTGACCATGCCAAGACTATTGATACCTAAACAAGCATGCAATCAAAAATGCTTATCCATTACCCCTGATTGGAGATCTAATCAACAAATTAAGGGGATTTAAGGTTTTCACTAAAATGGACATATGATGGGGATACAACAATGTACAAATAGTACCTTAGGATCATTGAAAAGCCACCTTTAACACACCTATAGGCCTCTATGAACCAACTGTAATATTCTTTGGACTCTGCAATTCCCCTGCCATCTTCCAAGCCTTAATAAATGACATACTTGCCGATTACCCTGCAGAAGGATGGCTAATAATATATATGGACAACCTTCTTATCCACTCCCCCAACCAAGAAATCCATGACAAGAAAACAAAGAAAGTCTTAGAATGGATAATGGAACATAAACTATACCTAAAATTGGAGAAATGCTCATTTGACACTATAACCATCAAATATCTCAGAATGATAATCTTCGAAGGATGCACAGAAATGGATCCAATAAAACTAAAGGCAATAAAAGAATGGAACCCTCCCATGATGGTCAAAGAAGTATGATCCTTCTTGGGATTCTGTAACTTCTACCAGAAGTTCATTGAAGGATTCTCTAATAAGGCACAACCTCTGATTATATTAATCAAGAAGGAGGCCAAATGGCATTGGGACCAAGATCAGGAACTTGCTTTCCAAGAACTACAAGAGCAATTCCTTAAACAGCCAATACTTACCATCCCAGATCCAGCAAAACCCTTCTTTCTCATGACTGATGCCTCCCTAGTGGGAATAAGGGGAGTACTAATGCAGAAGAACATCAATGGAGATCTCCACCCCTGTGCCTATAGATCTAGCACCCTATCTCTGGTGGAATGAAACTATGATATCTATAATAAGGAGCTCTTAGGGGTGATATACACACTGGAGGATTGGAGACACTATCTCGCTGAGACAAACCACTTGGTGATCCTCCTTACCAACTATAAAAATCTCCTGTACTTCAAAGAAGCCAGGAAACTTTCTAGGAGACATGCAAGATGGCAACTATTCTTGATGGAATATAACCTAATCTTCCATCACCTTCTGGGAACCCAGATGGGACCAGCTGATACCTTGTCCCAACTCCCAAGCCCAAATCTATCTGATGATAACTCCAAACTTCAACTCTTATTCAAGAAATTGTTCATAAACCAGATAGATACAGCCCTAAAAGATAAGATAAGACTATCATTGGAAAAAGATCCACTAGTACTTGATGCACTCCAATGAATGTACAAAGAAAACAACATCCCTGACAAAACCCACCCTACTGATTGGACTTTTGAGGAGGGATAACTCTACTTTCAACATCAACTCTACATCCCACCAGAATCTAGAAAAAACCTAGTCCACACTATCCACTCCTTGGTGGCTGGAGGACATGGGGGACAACACCACATGATCCAACTCCTTTCCCAAGATTACTGGTGGCTGGGACTTTCAACATTTGTCCAAAAATATATCGCAGGTTGCCCTATCTGCCAACAAAACAAAATATTAATAACCCATCATGACTGCCCCTCATCACCATTCTGGCCACCAGCCCCCACCCATTCCACACTATCTCTAAGGACATGATTATGGACCTACCCCTCTCACACAGTTCAGATTCCATATTAGTCATGATAGACCATGGACTTAGTTGGGGGGCAATTTTCATTTCAACTACCAAAACAGTCAACATGGCAGGGGTAGCAACCCTATTTTTCAAATATATATTCCCACGTTTTGGACTACATTCAAAAGTGATTTCTAATAGGGGCCTCCAATTTGCATCTGCATTTGCCAAAGAACTAGCAAGACTACTTGATTATGATGTAGCCCTGTCCACCACATACCATCCCCAAACCAATGAAGAAACTAAGAGAGTAAACCAAGAATTGGAATCTTATCTACAGATCTTCTGCCAAGGACAATAGGATTTCTGAAGTGAATTACTCCCCATGGCAGAATTCTATCACAACTCCTTGGTACATTCTGCAACCAAACAAATCCTGTTCCACTTGATAATGGGATATAAATCTAGAGTATACCCCCCAATCGGCAAAACCCTCAACCCCACTTTGGAAAACTGACTCAAACTACTCAGAACAGCCAGGGACAAGGCACTAGCTGCTATTACCAATGCCCAACAATTTACCCACATCCTCCCCAAATTCAAACCTTAGAAGAAAGGCAATAAAGTATGGCTATCCAATAAAAACCTTAAAACCCCCTATCTGTCTAAGAAACTCAGTCCAAAAAGGGAAGGACCCTTCCCCATCACAAAAGTACTCTCACCAGTGATGTACCAACTGGAATTACCCCCTTTCTGAAAAATCCATAATGTATTTCACATGTCCCTCATTTCCCCATTTGTCCAGAATGATGAATATGGGATTGCTGGAACCCTGCCACCCCCTATGATCATAGATGATGAGGAAGAATATGAAATCAAATATATCATCAATCATAGGGGACACTCAGGACAAAGATCCTATTTAGTCAAATGGAAAGGATACTCCTTTACAGAAAATACCTGGGAATCAGAAAGCAACTTCACCCATGCTGACAAAACACTAAAAGACTACAAAAAACAATATAAACTTCAATGACTAAACAACCCTTGATCTGATGCAAACACTATAAATTCTCTCTGAAACAAAACAAATCAGAAAAACTCATCCCCTGATTCTCTCATATCTCAGTCTTTGAACCAAAAAGAAGAAAATATTACACTCAACAACATATCCAAACCCACTTTTGTTATTGTGATGACAATTATTGCCCTTATCACCACCCTTATTAGCCCACTATTCTGCTTCTTATTATCAATCATCACCTTCCATTTTTCATACCTTTCAGACAACCTCCTCTTTCTATTCTAGTCACATTGGTATTTGTTATCCAAGTTTCTTTTGAACTTTATCATGATGATTTTTCCCTCTTCTCTCTTGCCTCCATTTACATCCACTTTTATGTCCCTTATCCTTGCCCTGGTCAAGGATGTATTCAATCTCCAGATCCTTCCCCTCTCTTATAGGAGACTCACTTACACAGCCATTTTGGACAATCCCCAGGGAGTCACTTTATTAGAAGCCAATCTTGAACTAAGGAAGTTATCCTTTCTCATCCACCTCATCAACACCTACCAAAGCTATGTCTCCACATGACTCCTCGTTGAGGAAAACCCACTGGAAAACATTACTGAGGTGATTGCAGAAAATCTCTACACTGCTGGGGTGCAAATGCTTGATGCACTCCACTTTTGCAGTTTGGGATACTTTCTCAAGTGACTCTCCACCTCCACCTTCTTTGGAAGAATTTATTCCATTTACCTTCAACTCCCTCAAAGTATGAGACAGTGAGGATTTAATGACATCAAACTTGTATGACAGTTCACCTTCTTTAATGGCAGCAATTTCCCATTTACAGCTGAGGCAAATGGAAGGGTTACCAGAGAACTGGAAGATAGCTCAGAATGAGAGAATCTTCTTCCCACCCCAATTCGTCATCTAAAGCCTCTTACAGAAATTAAAGTCCCTGAAAATGCAGAAAGGTCTGAAGGAGAAGTCGATGACTCCCCCTCTAGAGCACTTCCACTCCCAACCACTCCGTCCCCCCACCCCATACCCACTCCTTGATGACCTAAGTGACCTCTCATCAATCGACTCACAATTCACAGAAATGTCTCACCAACATTGCCTACCCACCCCTAAACTTACCAATGCTATCAATGTGGAAGTCCTGACCACCTCCAACAATCCTGTCCCCACTACACCTGCCCCTAATGCAGAATCGATGGACCTGGGCACCCCCAACATCTATGCCCCTGCCACCAATCAGATGGATCTATCTAGATGGATGATGGATTTTTTTTTTTTTTTTTTTAGATCCATTGTTTAATGTCCCTAGAGCACTGGCTCTTTGGTGGATGGTGATGATCATGTACATATGGGAGGAGTGTGTATGTAATGTAGGTATTTCATTTGGTACTTTTGTACATTCAATCATTTATATAATCGGGAGGGGGTGGTTGGTGGCAGTTGGGCAGTTTTGCTTGTCTTTGACATGGTTTGTTGTTTCTGGTGGTTGGTGCACTTGTCTGGTTTGCATTGGTGGCCCAGTTAGGCTCTGTGTGTTCCTAGGGGGGGATGTAAGTGGTGAGCTTTGGTGTGAAGAATATCACCATGGTGGTCCTGGGTAAGGGCCAGAGTGAAGACATTGATGCCTTCGAGTTTTTAGTGCTCCAGGTCATTGGGTGGGGTGAGGTTGCCAAACATGGTTGTGAAGCATTGGGTGTCATGTAGGTATTGTAGCAGGGGTTTGATGCATTCGGGGTTGTGGAGCAGTACGTTGGTGTCCCCTGCTTTGCTGCCTATGCTCCATCGGAGGTGTTTTCTGTGTTCGCAGTGAGCATGGCATTCAAGCAAGAAGTGGAATACCATTTCATTCCATTCTGGGCAGTGTGGACATTTTGGTGATGGGGCCTTGGAGATGCAGGCTAAGTGTGCATTTAGTGGGACATGTTCACTGCATAGTTGGAATAGCACTACCGTGTGGCACTTGGGTAGGTTCTTGATTATTTTGAGGAAGTGGTTAGATGGTAGAGAGGGGTCGATGTGTCTCATGCATGTAGCATGGGCTGATTTTCTGAAGATATATGATAACCATTGTTTGAGTTTGGCTTGATGGTCTGTTTTGCTGCTGATTTGCTTCGGGGAAGGGTATGCATGTTGTTGTGTTGGGGCTGGAGTTGGGTTGGGAGGTGGGGGAGTGGGGATGATGTTCCTTTTGCTACCTCCTTGGCAAGCTTGTCTGCCTCTTCATTGCCCAGGATGCCCTTGTGTCCCAGGGTCCATCATAGCTCCACTTTTGGCTGGCCATGGTCATTGAGGACTGAATTGAGGTTATGGTGAAAGTGGTGGATGAGATATTGTGATGGTCCTGGCTTGGGCACTACTGTCGTGGTGATTACAGCTTTGTTGTCTATCCCTATGGATATGGATCCATCACCCCCTTCCTTTTTTAGTAGCTCAACTGCCAGCATTATCCCAACTGCTTCATCTTTGTACACTGTGTGGTCCTTCACACTACCTAGGTGGTATTGTAGGGTTGCCTTTGTGACTCCGTTGCATCTCAGGACAGCAGCTGCCCCTATTTTACTGCCCTGTCCTGAGCTGTCTGTATATATGCATGTCTGGCCCTTCGCTTCTGTGGCTATATCTTAGAGGATTGCTTCTTTGGGGCTGTGTTTTGATGTGTCTTTGACCCAGGGTCTCCATTTTGGGTTTATGGTGGTTGGTTGGATTGTTTCAAAATTTTGGGGGTCTAGTGGGAAGGCCTCTGCCAGGTGGTGAAGGGGGGACTTGTGGTGTTTATGTCCCCTCAGGGCTGCCTTGAGAGCAGGGTGCATTGGGTGTGTTTTGGAAAGTGTGGCAAGCCAGAGGATTGCTCAGGTGCAGTGTTCACAGATGAGGATGGGGATTGGTTTGAGGTCTGAGTATGCAAATAGGATGTCAGTGGTGGTTGTCCTCATGCCTCCTGTTATTTGCAGGATGGCTAGTTGCTATATTGTTTCTATTTTCTGTGCAAACCCCTTGGCATTCCATCCTCTGTCCTTCTTTACTCTTCCTGATTTGATGTATTGGGTGCCCCAGACTTCTACTGCATACATCATTTTCGGTATTGTGACTCCTTCGTATAGCTTCTTCATCATCATCACTTTGATGCCCCTGGAGACTTTGGTGAGGCAGCCGCAGGCTAACATGTACTTTGTGCCTTTGGCAATCATGTATGCAGCATGTTCATGAAATCAAAGTTTTTGGTTGATTATGACCCCCAGGAACTTGTAGATTTTGACTGGGTGGATGGTGTGGTTGTTGATGACTATGGGGGGTCTTGGGGCGGGAAGGGTGTGGCAAGGTTTGTCTGGGTCTGGGATGCATTGGCAGGTGGTGCATATCAGGCCTGTTTTGTCAAGCTTAAACTCTGCATGGTGGGAAGTGCTCCATGCCAGTGCACCATTCTCGCCTGTCATCATCTCCATTAGTTTTCCATTGGCGTCCTCAAAGGAATTACCCTGTGCCACAAAGGCAATGTTGTCAATAAATCCCAGGCTGGTTCGGTCACATTTCGAGCCCCCAATGTCGATCATGTGTGCATTGTAAAAGAGAAAGGTGATAGGGGACATTGGGCATCCTTGGTCTAGTCCTATGGGGATGAGGAAAGGGGTGGAGGTGTAGTTGTCAAAGCATAGGGATGTTGTGCAGTCTTCCAGGCAGTGGCAGTACCAGTCTGTGTACTCTTGAGGGATGCCTCTTTTCCTCATATTGTGTAGTAGGGAGTCAATGACCATGCTTGGGAAGGTAGCCTTGATGTCAAGGAACATTATGGATGTATATTTGTCAGTTTTGTGTGCCCATGTGTCATGGACAAATTTTGTGAGGAGCATGGCTAAGTCTACTGTGGAGCAGCCTGGGTGGCCTCCAAAGTGGTTGGCAGGTAGGAGTTCATAGTGTTCCACTATATATGTCAGATCTTCTGCAATGCATGATGATAGGATCTTTGCCATAGTGTCCAGGAGGGCAATTGGTCTGTATGCCTTCAGTGCCGAGTAGTCTGGCTTGCTAGGCTTCTTGAGGACGATAGTAGATGAGTGGCACCATTGAGCAGGGTAGTAGTTGAAAGTGAAGGTTGCCCTGAAGATGGGAGCCATTAGTGGTGTGAGGGTCGTGTGGCAGTTGATAAACACTGCATTTCCTATTCCATTTGGTCCTGGGGCCTTAAAGGGTGCTAGCCATTTGACTGCCCGATCTATTTGGTCATTTGTGATGTTCATAAAGGAGGCTGCCGGTTCTGGGTATTTGATATTCTCATATTGTGGATTGTCTGGGGGGTGGGGCTTGAAGAAGGTGTCATATAGGAGGGTGCTTTTTGCTGCATTGGTTTGTTGGTCAGGTAGTAGGTCAAGGAGTTTTCTTCGTAAAGATGGGATATGTGAGATTATGTGGTCTGCTGGTTTGTTGACAAGGTATTTATGTGCCTGCCATATATTGTGCACATCAACTGATGCTAAGTATTTATTCCAATGGTCCACCTTTGCTCGTTCCATCTTGACGGTGAAGTCTTTTTGCTCCACTTTCAGCTGTGCATGGATGGGATGTTGCAGTTCCTGCCTTCTTTGGTTGGCTAGGCACTTGGTCTTGGCCACCTTCTTTTGGGAGATTCTTAGTTCATGTGACCACCACCACTTGGTGTATGGGGATAGTCAGACCAGGGGCACATGTGTCTCCACCGCCTCTGAGATGCATCTGTAGAGGGCTGTTAGTTGTGTTTCTGCATCATTTGGGGAGGTTACCAGTGTTTTGGGAATCTGGGTGGTGTGTGTGAGGGTCTTGAGGGTTGCGTTGAAGGTTTCCCAGTCTACGTTTTGGTAGTTGCATCTTGTGGGGGAGGGGGTTTGTTTGATGCTCAAGTTGAGTTCTGTAATGATGGGAAGGTGGTCAGTCTTTATTGGGCATAGTTGGGGGGCAGTGTTGCATTTGGTGACAAGTTCTTCTATGTTGGTGGAGATGAAGATGTTGTCTGGTCTGGTGGTGTTCCCTGTGTTGTGTGCTATTAGGGTTGGGATGCTGGAGAGTAGCACCATCTGGAGATTGTAGGAGGACATGAGGTTGAGAATTGGTGCTGGTTTTTCTGGGTGAATAGGTGGTGGTTGATGGGATCATCCCATAGGGGGTGGTGCCAGTTGAAGTCCCCCATTAGGAGGGTGCCAATGTTGGTGTTGTGGCGGTTTGATCGTGTTTTTCATGCTTCTTGGTCGAGGTGGGCCATTAGTGTTGTGAGGGCTTTGGTGTTGTTGCAGTCATTGTATACATTGTAGATATGTATGTTGCCATTGTTGGTGGACAGTTCGATGGCAGTGATGTCGGGGTGATTGATGGGGATGATGCTCCATTGGTCTTTTGATATTGTCATGTTGATAAGAAGGATGGAGTGTGTGCATGTGGCATTCTTGGTGTTGTGAGGTGTGGGGTATACTACTATCCATCGCAGGTTGGCAACTGTGAGGTTGACAGCATTGAGGGTTGGTTCTTGAAGGGCAGCAATGTCATAGGTGGTGGGATTGAGGATACTTAGCATGTGTTGCTGAGCAGTGTTGGATTTATTTAGGTTTTGTTGCCATATGCATACTTGTGGTTTGTGGAAGGGATGCATTGGTGTGGTGCTGGTCAGGGGGGTCGTGTCTGTCATGTTGTACATGTTGTTGGTCATGTTGTTCAGTTTTGTGGGGGGGTGGGTTGGCTGTTGTTATGGAACGATGGGTGAGACCTCCAACTCCATACCCTGAGGAGTTGGACGCGCCGTCTTTTTCTTTTCTTCCCACAGGACAGCCGATGGACATCGATGATGACTTTGCTAGTGGGCTAGCATGGGGGGAGTCTCTGGATTTATGGAATGCATCCCCTCTGCTGCCAGAGAACCAGGAGAACGTCCCATCAGGGAATCCCGAGTGGTTTACATGGGACGCCAAGGAGTTGGCGGATTTCCTACTACGGGCTGAATGCCCATTCCCTTTCCTATGAGGGGCTTACCCCTGTTTTTCTTTTCTCTCTTTCGCTTCCCAACCCCTTTTCTTTAGACTTCGCCTGAATGGGCCTTCTTCCTATCTCGACTAGGATATACAATCTCACTCACAGTTATGGCAAGTCATCGCCTCACCCATACCTACTCCACACAGCATCCGAGAGGCGATGTTACCTCTTCCTTACTTCCGCCGAGATGATGTATCCGTTTTAGAGATAGAGTTTGAACCTTCTCCTCAATTAGGAGTTGGTTCCTTGCACAGCCTTTCCTTTCTTGTAACGGCTGTGCAAGATACATTAAACCTTGTTTTGTAACAGGATGCTTTCCATTCTCCACTTCCGTTTGGAAAGTGGACCTACTCCTAATCGGACTCATCATCCAATCTAGGAGTATCTTCCCATCCCCAGTTACTTACGTATATAAGCGCCCCTGTATTATAGTTAGCTCCCCAGCTAAATTCTACGCGATCTTACATGAAGCATTTACACTGTACCTTGCAAGGTGGACGGTTTCCCCTTACTCGAGAGAGTTCTATTCAGGCAGACCCTGAATTACCACTTGATCCTCTATCACGAGGCCGCCGCTGCTCGCCTGTCTGTCCTCGCCGTTTGCCTACAGTACGGACCAGCCACCGGAGCCTTCGATCAGCTAATCGCTGAGCGTCTCAGGCTTCACGTCCTGCGTTCCGCATCAGCTGTCATTGTCCTCAGGGGGGAAGGTTGGTTGGAGTTCTTCATCTCCCCAGTTCTGGGAGGCATTGTCATTCGGTCACTGGTTAGCTTCCGATGAGAAGTAGTCATGGAGGTTTCCTTGGCTGCAGAATGGTAGGATGAGTGGAGGTTTGGGGGCAAGTGGGATGTGATTAGGGTTCTTCTGGGTGCTAGCTCCATTGGTCTGGGCACTGCCTCAGGTTCCCATTCTCTGAGTACCTTGTGGGATGGGCCCTCCTTGAGCAGTGCCTGGCCCATAGTTGAGGTGGGGTGGTCAGCTCGTGTGGGCTTGCCACTGCCAGGTGGTTGGGTGCAGCAAGGTTGTGCAGGTAGGTTGGATTGGCAGGGTTGGGGGGGTTCTGCCCTGAAGATCTTGGTTATGGTTGTGGTTGGGTGTTATCTGTTTGTCATTGATGAGCTACCATGTGGAGGGATCGTTGGCAGTGGGGAAGTAGTGGTAGTTGGAGGACAGGGATCTGCAGCTCAAGGTGCATTTTTCCTTGGTGAATTTGGGGCAGAGGCGGTCCCAGGATGGATGTCCCTTCATTGTGCAGTTGATGCAGTACTGTTCCTCCTTGTTCATGATTGGGCAGTCAATTGATGTGTGCTTGTAGCTACCACATGATCTGCATGCCATGGGGTTTGTGCACATCTTGGCAATGTGTCCTGGGCTGCTGTACTGTTGGCAGTTGTAGCATCTCTGGGATTCCAGCTCCTGCTTCTGTGTGTCTACCTTCTTTCCCTCCACAGCGAGTCCCCTTCTCAGTGTCACGCATCAAGTGGACTACCCAAGGAGAGCCACCCCTTTTCCTCATGAAGGGGATCGCCCTTGGCTTAACGCCAACATCTCTACCACGGCCTACGGAGGGAACTTAGACATGAGACATCAATTTTGGAACGGAGAAGCAGAGGGAGCTACCTGGGAAGAGGAACCCCTAGGAGACGCGGTCCCAGGATGGTGGAATGTCCAAGCACCACCCGTACACCTGGAGGAGACTGCACCCCCGCCAGAATGGTCTACAGACGAGGCATGGATGTGATCGCATCCACGCCTTACCATTGTGCTGGTACGAACTCTATTTCTTATCTACGGACTACAATTTCTTTTAGATCGCACCCTTACACTGGTGCGATCACTTCCTCCTCCACTTACGCTTATCTTCTGTAACCCTTCGCCCTACGGACAGCCTTCCCCCTTTCCTGTGACCTCTGTTTATGGCCATAGTAGTCTCCCCCTCCCCTATAAATAGCACTGCCCTTGTACAGTAATTCCTTAACTAGATCTATGTTTAATCTATATGGTATTTGGTTCAACTGCTATTCCTAAGTGAGGAATGCAGCAAGACTTACCAAAACCATCCCGGACTTCTATCAGTCTCCTGTCTACTGTTGAGTGACAGCT